>OZ024904.1:110401719-110671346 GCA_964017125.1 Flabesymbios commensalis | reverse complement strand
GCCCAATGTCGTCTAGCAGCTGGGATAGTGCCGCAGATCAATATCAAAACGAGTCCTGAGCAAAATGTTGTGTTGTCATGAGACGATCGACCAAGTGCTGGTTCAAAGTTTGGCCAGCGCTGGGGATGTTGTCCAACTGTTAAGACAACACAGGGTCAGACGTGTATTGTGGGGTTTGGTGTGTATGCCACTCAGTAGGTGTAGGACCCTGAGAAATAAGTGTTAAAATACTGTAAATGCCTGATGTGAATATAGTGAATATAGTGACTGCCTCAAAAGTAAATGTTAAAATAAATCTTCCCTAATATATCGTCCCTAGGAGCTAAAGTGTCGTATCTGCTACTCTATTCAATAGCTGATGCGACATTTTAGCTCCAAGGAAACGATATACACCTTTCACTTTTATTTCAGAGCCCCGTGAATTTAAATCAACTCTTTCAATTTTCATTTCAGAGCCGAAAGACCTAAACATTATCCTTGTTATTTCAGCGCCATGTAACCCTGAACCGACCCCTTTTGTGATGGGTCCCCGCGAAGACATAGTGCACTATTTCCCTTCTCATGGCGCTTGCTACAACAAGCATCCTATTACGAAGACACTGTGCCGTGGCGAATGTGTTGAGCCTGATGAGCGATGTGTCGGCCTCGGACGCAAGACCACACCGTACAAGCTTATTTGTGACGGTATGTTAACATTAGCAACATCACTTTTCCGGCTCCAGCGAGGTTAAGCTTTATTTTGGTATATGACACATGATGTTAATTTATTATGGCCGGGTAATTCCTTAAATACCGCAGCTGGAGACTGACTGCTGCTCCACTAATAGAGCATATTTAGCTTGATTGCCATAGTGCAACCCTTGTGGGAACTTTGTGATTTGCATTATTCCAAGATGGCCGCCATGATCATGATTTGAGTGTAAATTTTAATACAGACAGCGTAAACATACATGCTATAGTGGGCTTAATAACCAAAACCATATTTGAAAATGCTTACAATCATAAAATTTGGTATAGATATTCTTCGAATACTGGGTTTTATGATTTTTGGTGTCTACAATAGGGTTTTTCGGGCATGCCTGACATAGTAGTGTGGTCAGAAAGTACTTTGGACATTGCAATGTCGGTAAAATAAAAAATGAAAGACCAAACAATAAATTAATATAATTTTTTGACAGAGAAAGTGCAGATTCGTGATTTCGGTGTCTAGCATAGTTTTTATATGTTTTCCGACATTGTGGTGTGGCCATAAAATACTTTAAACATTGCATTATTAGTCAAATCCAATATGTCGCCATTTGTGAAACGTCAAACAATAAATTAGTTATCATTCTTGACAGACATAAAATTCCAAAATATAGTTAAAGACCAAGGATGGCCACAAAGATTGCTGCCAATAATTACGCCCGAAGAAAATGTAATTTTTAGATTAAAAGTAATACAACTTTTTAGAACAATCCATTTTTTGAATGTTGTAAATTATTTGTCAATAACAAGCAAATGTCACAATACATGCTACAATCTAGGTCAAATACACAGGAAAAACTGCATTTTGGAAAGTATATAGATGCTTTAAAACAATAGTACTGTTATTTCTTTTTAACTCCTCTCCATCGCCATTTAATGCCTCCCCGCCTCCCTTTAACACCTCTATGTCACCCTTTAAGTTATTATTTTCCCGTTGCCCTTCAATGCATCTCGTTGCTTTTAACAATTTTTCACTCCCGCCACCCTCCAAGTCGCCCTTCAACACATCCCCATAGTCATCCCCAGCTCATTTGTGTTTTGGTATTCTAATTTGGTGATCTGAAATATAATATGTATCATGAACGTCCCTTCTGATAGTCACTCCCATGAGCTCCAGACTTAAAGCAAGATTAACAGTTTAGCAGCAATTTATTTTATCTATAAACTGAAAGGAATAAGAAAATAATTTTCCATTTAAAATAAAAGAAAATAAAAAATAACAAATTGTGTGATTTTAACTTTTTTTCAGACGGGTTTAAATTCTGGACCACACTGAACAACTACAGAAGATGCGATTGTAAGTATTCCACTGATACATATCACTTCCCCATCATTAGAAGCGTTGGACAGATAAAGATTAGCTAATATATTGTGCAATCCAAGGCGGCTTATCTTATAATTATATTGACATCAGCTTCTTATGTATATGTTTCCAGAAGTTCGGCCAATGAGTTAAACATTTTATTTATTGAACAGGCTTTTAAAACTCTGTGATAATATTGTTTTTAGCCATTTTTTATTGTGAATTGGATCGCTATGTTATATAAAATTTACCCAACCATTCTCTATTTGTGTCCTTACAGGCATACCAGTTGGCGAAGAAGGTAAGTTTCCACCGTTCAAAAATGTATTAAAAGTTTAATTCAAAACAAGTGCTTGACACTAAATATTTATTTTAACTGTGATTTTCAGCGAATTAAAATATATATTTTAGTAGTTTATCAACATGCTGAGTCATGTTCTACACGTGATATATTTCAAATCTGTTGTTCTCGCAATGCTAATAGACGGCCGGCCAATATCAATTAATTCACTCTAAAAAAATGTTGATGGCGTTTTTTGTTACAAGGAGGTAACCGCCCTATAATTAATGTATATATAATACTTTTAGACATGCGGGAGGTTACCATTGAATTTTTTATCTTTTTAGGCCTTTTTAAGGGATGTGTGTGACCCCCTTTAGAGGTAAATTTTGAAGATATTTTTTGTGTCGTGGCAGCGCATGCTTCGTACATGCACACAGTTTCCCGCACTTTTCAGTGGTTGCTAAGATCAACAATAATGTTCCCGTTATCAAATGTAGCCATTTTAATTATTTTGGCGGAGGAATATTCCAAAGTATCATTGGAAATTAACAAAAACTCTCACATTATGTGAATTAGTTGTCCAATTAGGACTCCAAATGGTCTTATGTGTCGCTAAGACAAACATGAGCAATAATATGTGAAATAGGCCTATTCGACGATTTTGTATTATGATCAGTTCTCCTGCTTCTTGTTTATCCTCAGTCAATGATCAATCGGCCGCTGCTTTATTATAAACCTTTTCATTGGTGATCCATACATGTCAACTGTAGCCTTTGCCGATATTATGTATTTTCCCAGGTTTATGTGTCAGATACTTAATTTTACTGTAATAGTCAGCCGTGGTGAAGCATCATTAGCCAATTTCTCAGACAAATAAGATTTAATCTTAGCCATTTTTCTTAAAAATTATGTATGAATTTCTATATATGAAAGGGTGTATATGCCACTTCACAAAGTGGCAAATACACTTTTGCATAGCAAAGGAGACATTATGATTAGGTTATGCAATTCGGAAACAGTGAATTGGTTTATTGGCCTCTGGGGCGAGGATTACCATTGACGTTGTCGAGTGTTTGCCAAATCAATGGACGTGACCATCGCCTCAGGCCCAATCTTAATCGTTAGAATCTTGCCTGGTCTGCAAGTGATGGTTCGCTGTAGGTATATAAACTCAGTCAAAATAGATGATTCCTTCTATTCGTTCTTTATTCATTCCATGATCATGCAGGCATTGTCAGATATGTGCGTGCTACTAAGTCTCGTACGACAGGGGCGACTATTCAGCCTAGCGGCTGATTGCAGACGACACAGTCACACGTCTACCTTCCGTGGAGGTCGAGTTCAAAATGAAAGAGTGCTGCCGGGCCACACGTGGTGTGAGCAGGGCGGAAGTACTAATTCGTCGATCAGTGATTCCGTCCGGCTCGAACCCGGTCGCGATAAATCTGCAAGTGAGGTCGCCACAGGTTTATCTCAAGTTGAAAACAAAGTAAAGACAGGAAGAACATGGTGAAGTCGTATTTTTTACTGTTCCAAAAACGCCATACTTGGGGTTGTTTCGAAGAAAGGATGGGGCGATTGTTAAAAACAACAGAAGTACACGTTCTCTGCAGTGGCTGTTTACAGTGCTGAAGGGGCCAATGTAGCTATAAACAACAGACAGGAGCATTCAATATGATTTGTAAATAGGAGCACAAGGGCGTCCGCAGCTTTCCGATATGGGGGGGGGGGGTCAAGAGGTTAAATTTAATTCCCCTGCTGCCCAAAGGGGGTCAGGACCCCTGTGACCGTCCTCCTTGAGGGGCCAGGAAGACAACAGAATTGGCGGGACCAGAGAGGCTGTTATAAAAACAGGATCAGTAGTGCTGCTGGGGCCAGGGACGCTGTTGACAACAGGACAAGCAGTGCTGGAGTGGACAGGGAGGTTGTTAACTACAGAACCAACACTGCCAGAGGGTTTCATATGAGGAGCATCAATGCTGGAGGGGGCAGAGAGGCAGTTACCAACATGGAGCAGCAATGCTGGAGGGGCCAGGGAGGCTGTTAGCAACAGGAGCAGCGGTGGTGGAGGGGACAGAGAAGCTATTGACAACAGCGGCAGCATGGCTGGATGGGCCAGGGAGTCAACAGAAGAAGCAGTATTGCAGGGCCAATGATGTTATTAAGAGAAAGGTGCAACAGTATTGCAAGGGCAGGTGAGGCTATTAACAACAGCAGGAGCAGTGTTTGAGTGGCCAGGGAGGTTATTTACTACAGAAACAGAAATGCTAGAGGGACAAAAAGTTTTTAACATCAGGAGCAGCAATGCTTGAGGGGACAGAGAAGCTGTTAACAACAAGACTAGCGGTGATGTTCACAGAGAGAGAGGTTTGTAGCAAAAAGATAAACAGTGCCAACTGGTCCAGCACTGAATGGGTCAGGGTGGCCGTTAAGAACAGAAGCTGTAGTATTGGAGGGGTCAGGGATGCTGCTAATAGGGCTGAAAGAGTCATTACAACTGTAAAAGCAAGAGCAGCATTGCAATAGGGGATAGGGTGGTTGTTAACAATAGAAGCAACAGTGCTGGTGGGATACAAGGAAAGCTTTTTGGGCCGGAGCAACAGTAGGCCTACTCAGGGATCAGTGCAGTTATTAAATAAAAATTAGCAACGGTTACAAAGGGGCGATTGTTGAAAACAACAGGAGCACACGTTCTGCAGTGGCTGTTTACAGTGCTGAAGGGGCTAATGTAGCTATAAACAACAGACAGGAGCTTTTAACATGATTTGCAAATAGTGCTATAAATAGGGGCCAATGCAGATGTAAACAGCAGGAGCATTCAACATGTTGATCTTATAACCGCTAAATAAAGTAAAAAATAGAAGACCCTATAGTAGTAAGCAAATTTTGGATGGTGTTGCTTATCTTTCATTCACTGAGAAAAAAACCAAATATAACTTTTTGTACCTTACGTGTACAAAGACTTCAAAGCCCTCAAATTCAACAGAATCTACTCTGCGTATTCATCCAGAGCACTGAAAAGTAGGGACTTTAAAAAAAAAATCATCTCAGAATTGATCCATATCCATGATATCGGAGTGTATAGAACATGGCGATATGTCTACCTCATCTCCTTTGTCCTCTAGCTTCATCACCAAATGTATAGGCTATTGTTCACAGCGTGATCAGGTGTATATATAGGGCCTACCATCAGCTGGTGGTTAGGTTCTGTGTGACATACCAAAAGCGGGGAGTTCCCTATCACTCCACTGCATGAGACAAGAACACGGTTGACGGTTGACGGTTGACGGATATCGGTTGAACTCCTGAACTCCTGTTCCCACAGAGAGCAGGGGCTCTGAAAGGAGCCGTTTTGTGAGACACATAAGGCAGTGGGCTTTCAATCATAGCACTGAAGGAGACGGATTCTGGTCTTAAGCAATGAGCTCTCTATCATTACATTGCTAGCTTGGGTGATGGCACGGCGGACACGGATGGTTGGCTAACGATGACGGTTCATGATGGTGGTTTCAAACACACTGCTCAGAAAGCAGAGCACATTTCAAAGGGTCAGTCCTTGCCCTTACTCTGGTGGCTGGTCGCCTCTTCCCTGGTTCCTTGTCTCCTGGACTGAAAAGAGAGAGGCACTATAAGGTTTATACCAGAACTAGTGCATAATCTCGCGTCAGCCCTCGCGCTGCGCGCTCCTCTAGTGGTGGTTAGGTGACACATGCAGATATGCACCATGATGTAGAAGTTTTGATTGTAGATGTAAATGGAGTGAAAGTAGCCTACTAACCAGTCCATCTAATTAGCTTACGCTGATCTCAGTTGGCTTCAAAAAATACATACAACACAACATCTAGCAAAATTAATGGACATGGATTAACGACTGTTTGTAAAAGACAACGCCTTATATTGCTGCAATCCATTTGGACTCCCGTGTGATAATTTATAATATATCATTTATAAAGTGTAGGCATGTATGGGTGAAGGTCATTTGAACGTATCTTATTGTTCTTTTTGCGCGGAGTGGGAAATTTAAAAAAAGGAGGTTGTAACTTGAAAATGACTTGGTGGGCCGCTAAAGTGACCTCAAGAATTTTACATTTACGTTAATACTCTTACTAGAAACGTTATTTTACTGTATTTAATAATTATATATATATTATTCTTTGTAAACTATGCCACGGAGTGCAAAAATGATTAGAAAAAAATCTTACTTGGTTCAAAAGCGCAATAATGAAAAATATATAATGTAACTTGAAAATGACCTTGCGTGACCCTGAAATGACTTTGAGAATTTGACATTTTTGTTATTGTCCTTTACAAAACCTATTTATTAAAAATTATTTGAATGTATCTTATTGCTTGTCCGTCAAAAATGAGGATAAAATCTTATTCTGTTGAGATATCTTAGCCTAAAAATGACCTTGTACGATATCGAAATGACCTTGAGAATTTTTTGGCAAGCCCCTTACCAGAAATGTTGTGTTACTGTAATTATTGATTATTTCAATGTATCTTGTTGTTTGTCTGCTGCGCACTCTAAAATAAAAAAAATTGTATGCCGTTGCTGAGTTCGAATGAGACAAAAATTGACATTGTGACTTTGAAATGATCTTCTCTGACCTTGAAATGACCTTGAGATGTTGAGTCGTTAACTACTTATTTGAAGAGCCATATTACTGTCATTGATAATTATTTGTATTTACCTGATTGTATGGCTGGTGTGTGGTGAAAAAATGAAAAAAACGCAATTTTACCTCTCAAATGACCTTGTGAGCCCTTAAAATGACCTTGAAAGGTCACTAAAAATTGCCAATCACCTTACCCGAATTGCTATACTAATTTAATTATTATTTATTTAGAGGTATCTTGTTGTTTTTTCGTGTTCGGTAGGAAAATGTAAATATCGACATTTTAACCCTAAATGACTTTGTTTGACCTTGAAATGACCTTGGGAGGTCAAAAACAAGTTGGTAACCTCCCTCACATTGAACGTGAAGGTATATAGAGTTAATAAAACGTGGTTATCTGCTTGTAACAAAAAACACCATCAGAAGTTTTTTAATCCACTTGGCCGGCCGTCTATAAATAAAACCTTCTGGGCTCGCGGACTATCAAGCTAGCCTTGGTTCAACGTCTCTATTCGTGGGGTTACCCTCATGTTACAGGGTTTTCTATTATACACCCCCCCCCCTCCCCGTCAGCGCTAAAACATATTTTGCATTGAACGTGGTGTTATATGGTGGTATATATTTAGATCTGATAGTTTTAGTTCGATGGTGTATATTCAGACATATAGGAACTTAGTACGGTGGTATATATTTAGAACCATGGATGATTTAGTATTATTGTTTAGCGTGTGTTAATGTGTGTCTATGGTGGTATATATTTAGACCTATGGGGATTCAGCATAATGATATATGATATACTGGGGATTTAGCTTGTGATGGTATATATTATACCTGGGGATTCAGCTAATAGAGTCATATGTTTAGACCTATAGGTGATTCAGCATAATGATATATCATATACTGGGGATTTACCTTGTGATGGTATATATTATACCTGGGGATTCCGCTAATGAAGTCATATGTTTAGACCCATCGGGGATTCAGCATAATGATATATGATATATTGGGGATTTAGCTTGTGATGGTATATATTATGCCTGGGGATTCAGCTAATAGAGTTATATGTTTAGACCCATCGGGGATTCAGCATAATGATATATGATATATTGGGGATTTAGCTTGTGATGGTATATATTATACCTGGGGATTCAGCTAATAGAGTCATATGTTTAGACCCATGGGGGATTCAGCATAATGATATATGATATATATATATGGGGATTTAGCATAGCGACATATATTTTAATAGACATATTGTCGATGGTATATATATTATTTCAGAATGCGCACCTCAGGCAGTGATGAGACCAATAGCTTACTTTGAGTTTAGACATGCTGGCGGTGATTACATTAACCTGGCCCCCGTCTCACAGATGATTTGTGGAGGAAGTTGTAGTGACAACGAAAATGAGCGATGTGTCCGTCGCAATAACATGTTTGAGCTTGTGGAAGTCACCATTACAAATACGGGTGAGTTACTGCTTAATTCAGGCAAAATTAACCTTTTATCATCAAGTTATCTGGATGAAATGTCTACAGTCTAAGACACAACTATTTTGCTAAATCTGTAGCGCATACTTTTAGTCCATTTAACCGTCGATTCCGAACAACTTTGTGCAGACCAATTGCAAGTCATGTCCTAACATCGGTAAAAAAATCGTAAAATTACATGCAGTATTACAAAAGTTAAAACATTTGACATGAAGTAAATTAAAATTATGACGTCTCTCCATAAACCCATTCCACTAATTATGTCATATGGTCTAACTTTTGAAATATTAAATATAATTGTGCCAATTTTCTACCGCTGTTAGGACGTGATTTGGAAATGGCATGTGCATAATTTCGATGAGATCGGTTCAGAATTGATAGAGCAATCGCCTGAAAGCATGCGCTAAGGATTTGCCTAAATAATTGTTTCCATGAGTATAATATCAAATACGGTGTTTTAGAGGTCAAACGCATCACATGGTGGTTATTTTACAGGTTTGCATAATATTCAGAGAATAATTAAATCCATGATTTTAGCGATCTTGTTGAAATAGTCAGTAGTGAAGTTTGCTTTCTGATGTGAAAGCGTTATTATGGACAACACCATTGATTTAAAAAATAAAAGTTAGAAATGCTGATAGCATATATGCAAGCTACTTTTTTGCTGAATCATTTTCGTATATCTCTCACAGGATTTACAAGTTAAATAGACCGTTATTAAACATGCATTGTAACCAAATAAACAAAAATAATAATAATAAATTACAGTTGAAAAAATCATGACTTATTTTGTAGGTTTAAAAATAATAGTTAAATGTTATAAAACATTTTCGTATCACGTTTCGAAAACATTTCAGCTAAAAATGTTGATTGAACATCGTCAATATGTCAAAACATATATCGTTTCAAAGTATTTAAATATTTTCTTTTTTCGGTACTTAGAAAATCATATTTCGTGTCTTTTCAGTTAGTGGAGCCGTCGATACCTACATGATGGAAAATGACGTGGAGTGTGATTGTCTCCACGTAGGTCCCGAGGGTTACTAAGGACAACCATAACAGATCCCGAGGGTTACCAAGGACAACCTTACCAGACAACGATCATAACACTGATCCTGCTAAATTGTCTGGTTCTATTTTTCTATAATTTAAGGCTGGTATTACGACCGCAATTTACAGCCTTAAATGTCAAAAAAGTGTGAAAAAATGACATTAACAATTTTTTGTCTTTTCTATTAAATGTTATCCATCCAAAATTATATCATCCATTTCAATGAGAACATTGGTTCAACGTCGTGTGCTGCTGGGAAGCCTTCATAGAAGCGTTTATATATATATATATATATATATATATATCACTATTTGCAAATGTTTGGTCTCAGATTAAACTAATATGAGTAATGTTCAACCACTTGAAGTTGCGAGCACAAATTGTGGATCGCGTCAGCGAGGCACAAATTGTGGATCGCGTCAGCGAGGCACAAATTCAGGTGGGTAAAAATTCCAATTGATTTCCTTAGCGCTTGCATAGTTAGCCCGGAGTGCCGCCTTGTCAAGACATGCTGGCACTATATATAACTTATTATTTCACATTCTCACGACAAACAAATTCTAAAATCCGCCTGTATCCTAAGTGTCAGACCATACCGCTATACATATTGCCTCTATTATTATCAGCTTGTATGTTTTATTCACTTTGTGGAATAAATTATTTTTCCTGATCTATTGAGTTGTGATATTTTATTATCTTTCTAGAACCAACTGGTTTATTGTGTTGAACTAAACCGAATTAATGTCAGAGCCACCTGGTGTATCGTGTAGAACTAACACAGATCAGTGTGCGTCGCTATGACAGCAGCGTAGTCTCGCCAAATCAGAAGGTCATGTGATAACACACGTGATCGTGGCTCTGCTTGATGAGGAAGAGCAGGCGCTGCGTGCCTACTCTCCCGTGACCAGTCTTATGGTAAAAGCGGCGGTGACGGCGGAGGGAGATTTATCAGAGAAGGTCAATGCTTACTCTACTGTGACCTGTCACAATACATTATATTAACCCTTTCAGCACGAGCACCGACTTTAGACGTCAGAATCTGACGTCCATGAACGTCACATTCTGACGTCCAAAGTCGATCTCTGCACAGAAAGAGTATATTATCGCAACATAACATAGCTATTCGAATGAAGCAGAAAGAGCTAACTGGGATATATATGATGATTTGAAATCGAAAAAAACCTTTTGGTGTCTATGGTTTATATGCTGCATTTGACGCCGGAGCGTTTGCCGGAGAGTTTGTACCTTGATCTAGAATCATGGGTGGTCGATTTTATCTTTTTCTTCACTCTTAAGGCGATTTAATGTCATTTTGATCAATGTCTATGTTTACATTAATTTCTAAATGAAGACAACCATTTTTTTGTTCCATGGGTACAAAATGATTTTGTGGAAGAGTATATTGTAACCAGACGCATATTGTAACTGGTTATATTTTACGTCAAATTACATAATACAATCACAGAAAATTTGTAAAATCCGTTTGTTGTTACGTTAAAACAAGAATAATATAAACAGCGCAATTATGGTTTGCATGCACATGTCCTGATATTATTCAGGGCCTGAGATATGTATGTCAGCAGATCGGAATCTCTGACCCAGTGCAGGTCTTGCCTTCAAAAATATAATTTCAGAGAACGCCGATTTTGTGCCATAAGCTGTAACGGTGCAGTACGCGCTATACCGCTCGGAGCATGATATACCTAATTGCCGACTGACATCTAAACTGCTGCCACACCTTACGAAAGCACTCCCGCATCACTACATATCCATGCCGTATATAGGACAAACCTTAGGAATACATTTGCCGTACCTTACGAAAGCACTCCCGCATCACTACATATCCATGCCGTATATAGGACAAACCTTAGGAATACATTTGCCGTACCTTACGTATGCATTTACGTAACAGCTGTACATTGTTGCCGGAATGAAGTATACAATATGCAATGCGTTACGCACGGAACGATCCAAGTAGCCGTACAATCCAAGCGTATGTCGATTCGAATCCATTACGTCACATGCGAACTGCATTATCTTCCCCTCTGGATATAATGTTAAAACTTTTTATTGTAATTTTTAAACCAGTGGTATTGTACGGAGCTAAGTATGGGGCAGCAAAAGCTGTGACATACTTGAAAAACTCCAGCTTAGATTTTAAAAATATGTTTTATCTGTAAATAAGTTTACTTCTTCTATGATGGTTTACGGAGAGCTGGGCGTTGTTGCCTTAGATGTTGATATTAAATTACGTATGTTGACATATTAGGCAAGGTTGTGTTTAGGAGATAAACACAAGATACCTAATACCATTTATTCGTTATTATATACATTAGATGAAAAAAATTATTTAAATCTGAATGGATACAAACTGTAAAAACAACACTGAACTATTGTGGGTTTTCTGGATTTTGGTTAAATCAAACACTTCCATGCTCTATTGAAGCATTCAGACAATCAGTCAAGCTGTGACTAAAGGATCAGTTTATACAAAAATGGCAGGAATCAATATCACAAGGAGGAACATGTATATATATCGTATATATCGTATCATTAAAACAACGTTTGGCTTTGAAAATTATTTAAATGATTTACCAGATCTATTGAGAAAATATTTTACCAAGTTTAGATGCCGAAATCATCGCTTGCCCATAAAGGCCGGTGTCCGGTCCCAAGTCTATCGTGATATGCGTCTATGCCAATTTTGTAAAACAGATCGGCTATAGGAGATCAATTTCACTATTTACTTTGCTGTGTTCATTTCAAAGAAGAACGTAGAAAATATATAGAGGTAAAATACTATATAGGACCTTCAACTATTTACCTTCAAGAACTTTTTTAACAGGCAAAGGGCGAAAAGCTTAAACAATTGGCTATTTTTGCCAAAATAATCATTTGTAAATTTTAGAAATGACCTTGTATATATTGTATCATGTGCTAACGCCTTCCTGGCAACTCTGTCTCGTCTTCTACTAAAGAAGACCATCAGAATAAACTACTTGTTACTTGTACCATCCGTATTGATACGTATCGTATCCGTACAATCCGCAATTAGATACGCGTCGTACGAATCTAAAGCAGAGAGTTGTAGTTTGATATTTGGCGAAATTTTCATTCTACAAAATTCCCCGCATCATCCCTTGCCGTGCCATATCCGCCCGGCACACCATACATACCAATCAGAATACGAGAAAGATATAAATATCCTGCTAGATGGGGGTTCAACCAGAATAGACATATGTATATGTGAATGAAAATGTGGCCTATATGAAACATGTTTTATTCAATGCTGGCATATTGCTGGAACATGTGTCGAATGTTACTAAGTCCTTGCACTAACGTTGAATGCCATTTTAGCATAAATAACTTGAAAATTGGCCTACACCTAACATTACATAAGTTGTGGAGAATCCAGAGAGGACGCTTCTGGTGCGCTGAATTATTTGCGTATAAACCATGGAGCCAAAAGGGTTTTTTAATTTTAAATCATCATATAAGTCTTAGTTAGCTCTTTCCGCGTCAGTGGAATACCTATATGGGTATACCGTTATGGGTATACTGCCATTATAAATATTTCTACTATTTCAGGGACTTTAGACGCCAAAATCTGACGTCAGATTCTGACGTCTAATGTCGATCCCCACGTTGTAAAGGGTTAACCCCTGAAGCTCAACATTATGTTAGGTATTGTAGCTCCAAATAGACAATTAGTACATGTAGGCGTACATTTTCTCGAACGTCAATCTCCTACAAACTCACATTATATATCATTTACGGTCAATGGCTGACGCAATTCCGAAAAACAATCAGACAAATTATTGCTATAATCACGCTATGAGCTTTATTCATCACTATAATCACGCTATGAGCTTTAATCATTGCTATAATCACGCTATGAGCTTTAATCATCGCTATAATCACGCTATAAGCTTTAATCATCGCTATAATCACGCTATGAGCTTTAATAATCGCTATAATCACGCTATGAGCTTTAATCATCGCTATAATCACGCTATGAGCTTTAATCATCGCTATAATCACGCTATGAGCTTTAATCATCGCTATAATCACGCTATGAGGTTTAATCATCGCTATAATCACGCTATGAGCTTTAATCATCGCTATAATCACGCTATTGAGCTTTAATCATCGCTATGATCACGTTATGAGCTTTAATCATCGCTATAATCACGCTATGAGCTTTAATCATCGCTATAATCACGCTATGAGCTTTAATCATTGCTATAATCACGCTATGAGCTTTAATCATCGCTATAATCACGCTATGAGCTTTAATCATCGCTATAATCACGTTATGAGCTTTAATCATTGCTATAATCACGCTATGAGCTTTAATCATCGCTATAATCACGCTATGAGCTTTAATCATCGCTATAATCACGCTATGAGCTTTAATCATCGCTATAATCACGCTATGAGCTTTATTCATCGCTATAATCACGCTATGAGCTTTAATCATCGCTATAATCACGCTATGAGCTTTAATCATCGCTATAATCACGCTATGAGCTTTAATCATCGCTATAATCACGCTATGAGCTTTAATCATCGGTATAATCACGCTTTGAGCTTTAATCATCGCTATAATCACGCTATGAGCTTTAATCATCGCTATTATCACGCTATGAGCTTTAATCATCGCTATAATCACGCTATGAGCTTTAATAATCGCTATAATCACGCTATGAGCTTTAATCATCGCTATAATCACGCTATGAGCTTTAATCATCGCTATAATCACGCTATGAGCTTAATCATCGCTATAATCACGCTATGAGGTTTAATCATCGCTATAATCACGCTATGAGCTTTAATCATCGCTATAATCACGCTATGAGCTTTAATCATCGCTATAATCACGCTATGAGCTTTAATCATCGCTATAATCACGCTATGAGCTTTAATCATCGCTTATAATCACGCTATGAGCTTTATCATCGCTATAATCACGCTATGAGCTTTAATCATTGCTATAATCACGCTATGAGCTTTAATCATCGCTATAATCACGTTATGAGCTTTATTCATCGCTATAATCACGCTATGAGCTTTAATCATCGCTATAATCACGCTATGAGCTTTAATCATCGCTATAATCACGCTATGAGCTTTAATCATCGCTATAATCACGCTATGAGCTTTAATCATTGCTATAATCACGCTATGAGCTTTATTCATCGCTATAATCACGCTATGAGCTTTAATCAACGCTATAATCACGCTATAAGCTTTAATCATTGCTATAATCACGCTATGAGCTTTAATCATCGCTATAATCACGCTATGAGCTTTAATCATCGCTATAATCACGCTATGAGCTTTAATCATCGCTATAATCACGCTATGAGCTTCAATCATTGCTATAATCACGCTATGAGCTTTAATCATCGCTATAATCACGCTATGAGCTTTAATCATTGCTATGATCACGCTATGAGCTTTAATCATTGCTATAATCACGCTATGAGCTTTATTCATTGCTATAATCACGCTATGAGCTTTAATCATCGCTATAATCACGCTATGAGCTTTAATCATCGCTATAATCACGCTATGAGCTTTAATCATTGCTATAATCACGCTATGAGCTTTATTCATCGCTATAATCACGCTATGAGCTTTAATCAACGCTATAATCACGCTATAAGCTTTAATCATTGCTATTATCACGCTATGAGCTTTAATCATCGCTATAATCACGCTATGAGCTTTAATCATCGCTATTATCACGCTATGAGCTTTAATCATCGCTATAATCACGCTATGAGCTTCAATCATTGCTATAATCACGCTATGAGCTTTAATCATCGCTATAATCACGCTATGAGCTTTAATCATTGCTATGATCACGCTATGAGCCTTAATCATTGTTATAATCACGCTATGAGCTTTAATCATCGCTATAATCACGCTATGAGCTTCAATCATTGCTATAATCACGCTATAAGCTTTAATCATTGCTATAATCACGCTATGAGCTTTAATCATCGCTATAATCACGCTATGAGCTTTAATCATCGCTATAATCACGCTATGAGCTTTAATCATCGCTATAATCACGCTATGAGCTTTAATCATTGCTAGAATCACGCTATGAGCTTTAATCATTGCTATAATCACGCTATGAGCTTTATTCATCGCTATAATCACGCTATGAGCTTTAATCATCGCTATAATCACGTTATGAGCTTTAATTATCGCTATAATCACGCTATGAGCTTTAATCATTGCTATAATCACGTTATGAGCTTTAATCATCGCTATAATCACGCTATGAGCTTTATTCATCGCTATTATCACGCTATGAGCTTTAATCATCGCTATGATCACGCTATGAGCTTTAATCATTGCTATAATCACGCTATAAGCTTTATTCATCGCTATAATCACGCTATGAGCTTTAATCAACGCTATAATCACGCTATAAGCTTTAATCATTGCTATAATCACGCTATGAGCTTTAATCATCGCTATAATCACGCTATGAGCTTTATTCATTGCTATAATCACGCTATGAGCTTTAATCATCGCTATAATCACGCTATGAGCTTTAATCATTGCTATAATCACGCTATGAGCTTTAATCATCGCTATAATCACGCTATGAGCTTTAATCATTGCTATAATCACGCTATGAGCTTTAATCATCGCTATAATCACGCTATGAGCTTTAATCATTGCTATAATCACGCTATGAGCTTTAATCATCGCTATAATCACGCTATGAGCTTTAATCATCGCTATAATCACGCTATGAGCTTTATTCAAGCATTTGATTATTCAAGCAGTTTCCTTTTTACCAAATCATTCAACTTTAGAAATGCCTAGCTTAAAACAAATATTTGTCATCATTTGAAGCGGGAAATTGCGTTAGCAATTCGTCGCCTCGGAGCTAAAGGATCCTATCTGCCACTCTAACGAGTGTCAGATAGGATCCTTTAGCTCCGAGGCCCGCCACTCTAACGAGTGTCAGATAGGATCCTTCAGCTCCGAGGCCCGCCACTCTAACGAGTGTCAGATAGGATCCTTTAGCTCCGAGGCGACGAATTGTAGCTTTACATAAATAAAAAATAGAAGCAAAAAATTCAGCAGCACAATAATCAACCAGTGTTGGTTTAATGCTGGGCCAGCGTTGCAGACGGTTGTCCAACATTAAATCAGCATGGGTTCAATGCGGAGCATTTGCTGGGTTGCTAGTTTTTCATTGATCAAGTCCTGCGGACATTGCGTTAGACGACGATCAACCGATCAATACACAAACGGCCAAAATCGTGTGGTATCAATTAAATATAAACCGAAATCCTGTGATATTATTTAATCGCCAAGATAAGGGGTCTTTTCAAGTTAAAAAAAATCCAAAATTTGACGAAAACTCCTATGTGGGTAGTTGGGTCAAGCGACAACTCGGATTTGTATTTTTGGGGGGAATTTTTGTGTTTTATTGTGTTTTTTTGTGTTGTTTTCATGTTTTCAAATGTTTCTAAAGAAAATACAAAATTGGATAAGGGGGTGTCTGATTGGGTCTAAACAATCCGAATTTTTCTCGGATTTTGGGATTTTGTTTAACTTGACAAAACCCCTAAATGTAAGTTATGTAGCGTCATAGAAATATCTTAAGATTAGAAAAGGTGTGTTTTCTCACCAATTTAATTTCGCACCTGAGCTGTAGGTGAATCTATGTTCACCTGTATAATCACCAGAATGTACATATAGACTAAACTGGTCTAAAAGAACCTCCTGAGGATGGCGAGATACATGAGATGACACTGTCCTCCAGACACAGCATTCGGAATTCGAGCCCTAATGTTTTCAGACCGAGCACTCTATACTAACCCTCGGTCACGAAGGCTCCCCACTATACTGAATTGTTACGAGTGAGCGGGGAGTAAACATTTGGTTTATTTGTAACTTAAATGCGCCAACCCTGCGATATCCGGCTTTCCAAGTAGGCAGCGTCAACCACTGCACAAGGGCCTCCGCCCTTGTATGGTCACATACAAATGGTAATGTTATTTTATTGTTAGAAATAGTGCAGCGCAAACCACGAAGTATATTCCTAATAATTACTCAACTTTATCATGTGCAAATAGCATTGAACTTTCTGTTCTATACACTGTTTGCACAATTTTGCGCATAAGCAGGACTCCCAACTAAATAGTTCAGTTTTAATCACTGTGTGGCGTGTTGTAATAGAAACGAGTGTGACCGGACTCCCAACTAAATAGTTCAGCTTTTAGTCACTGTTGGGTGTATTGCTATTGGGAAATGTGTATTACTATGTTTTCGCGGAGAAATTGTTGATGTATTTTCATTTAATAAATATTGTTGGTTCTCTACATAGTTTCAAACACATAATAACGTACACTGCTGAAATTACATGGAGTCGGAACCATCTCGGTCCGATCTTCTTATTTCTATCGCTCAGTGCGCATGAGGTAAATAAATAGATACATATGTGAACCTGACTAATTTGACGACAGTTGAGTGACTTTAGCAGAC
The DNA here is from genome assembly GCA_964017125.1 of Flabesymbios commensalis. Taxonomy (NCBI): domain Eukaryota; kingdom Metazoa; phylum Annelida; class Polychaeta; order Terebellida; family Flabelligeridae; genus Flabesymbios; species Flabesymbios commensalis. The sequence continues at coordinate 110,653,332 of OZ024904.1, read as the reverse complement.
TTAGTACTTTAAGGGACACACTGTAATGTAATGTGCTTTCAAACTGCAGCCCAGCTAGGGTTGAATACATATGTGATTTAATGCATTATGTGCTCGCCTACCTATTTAACAGTTAACACGCTCAATTATAGAGTTTACATTTTCACCCACTTGAAGCTGTGTCTCGCTACCGCGACACACAACTTCAAGTGGGTGAAAATTACACTTATTTGCAAATTCTGATCTCAAGCAAAATGACATTAAATGAATGAAGTTTTGTGCACAAATAGGCTAAACTGGGCCAGGAGAACCTCCTGAGGATGGTGAGGTGAATAAGTTGACACTGCCCTTCAGACACAGAATTCGAAATTCGATCCATGGTGGTCTGCGGCCGAGCACGCTACCTCTCAGTCACTGCAGAGGCTCCCCACAATATTATATCTGCGAGTGAGCGGAAGAAACAATTCGTTTATTTGAAACTTGAATGCCAGAGCAGGGCTCGAACCCGCGATCTCAGACTTTCCAAGCGGGCAGCTCTAACCACCAGGCCCCCGCCCTTTGATGTTAAGCACTGATTTCATCCCCATTAACAGTGATTTCATAGTTTATAAAACAGATTTGAAACGACTATAGTCGTGCGGCTTAGAGGTTAAATGGGTAATGTATTATATCAGTCAGAGACTTGTGTAGCCTACGTGGCAGATGTTCATCCAACGTTGGGCTGATGCTGGGGCAGCGTCGCAGACGGTGGCACAGCATCAGCCCAGCATTGGATGAACATCTGACGATCATGTTGAACACATGTACCACGAAATGTGTAGTCAGAGATCGCGGGCTCGTCTCCCGCTATGGCATTCAGGTGACAAGAAAACAAATGATTCTCTCCCGCTCACTCGTAACTATTCAGTATTGTGGAGGTTCTCCGTGACCGGGAGGTAGCATGCTCGGCCTCGGACCGCCAGGGCTCGAATTTCGAATCCTGTGTCTGGAGGGCAGTGCCCTCTGATTCATCTCACCATCCTCATATCAGAGCCACCTGGTGTATCGTGTAGAACTAACACAGATCAGTGTGCGTGGCTATGACAGCAGCGCGTAGTCTCGCCAAATCACAAGGTCATGTGAGAATGCACGTGACCTGCCTCTGTCTGAAGAGGGAGAACCGCTCTGTGCCTACTCTCCCGTGACCAGTCATATTGTAGAAGCATCGGTGACGGCGGAGGGAGATTTATCAGAGCGGCTCAATGCTTACTCTGCTGTGACCTGTCACTGTGGCGGCGGCGGATGTCACAGTGACAAGTAATCATAAGACATTAACACTTTCTACGCGGGGAACGACTTTAGACGTCAGGTTCTGACGTCTGTAGACGTCTGAATCTGACGTCCAAAGTCGATCCCGAGCTGATATAACAAAATAATTATAATAGACGTAGACCCATATAATAAGTATTAAAATGAAGCAGAAAGAGCTAACTAAGAAATTTATGTTGATTTCAAATTGATAAACCCTTTGCTCTCCAATATAAAATATTTCAGCACCTTAAGGGTTAGCCCAATGCTGAATGAATGCTGGCGGCGGCGGCGGCGGGGGTGAAGGTCTAGTGGGTTAGTATTATAGCGGGGCCTGGTGTAGTGGTTAGCGCTGCCGCATCACGTAGGAGCTCGCGGGTTCCAACATCACTTCTGCCACGATCATCACCACAACCTTCACCGCCAACACCGCCGCCACCAACATCGCCAACGCCAGTATCATTTCGCACCTCAGCTGTAGGTGAATCAATGTTCACCTGTATGGTCACCTGACTTAATGAATGGGGATTTAGGCCACCTTTGTGCACATATAGGCTAAACTGGGCCAGGAGAACCTCCTGAGGATGGCGAGATGACACTACCCTCTAGACACAGGATTCGGAATTCGAGCCCTGATGTTTTCAAACCGAGCACTCTATACTACCCCTCGGTCATGGAAGCTCCCCACAATACTTAATTGTTACGAGTGAGCGGGGAATAAATATTTGGTTTCTTTGAAACTTGAATGCGACGAACCCGTGATATCTGACTTTCCAAGTATAGGCAGCTTCAAACACTGCACCAGTGCCACTGCCCTTGTATGGTCACATGCGAATGCTAATGTTATTTTATTGTTAGAAATAGTGCAGGGCACACCACGAAATATATTCTTAATGATTAGTCAACTTTGTCATGTGCAAATAGCAAAGACATTTCTTTTACTTTGTTTTCGCGGAGAAATTGTTCATGTAACAATGGTCATTTAATAAATATAGTTGGTTCTCTACATAGTTTGAGATCATATAAAAACGTACACTGATGAAATCACCAGGAGTCAAAATCATCGCAGTCCTCTATCTTCTTATTTCTATCGCTCAGTGCGCATGAGCTAAATAAATAAATACATTTGTAAGCCTGAATAATTTGCAGGAGTTGAGTGACTTTAGCAGACTTAGTACTTTAAGGGACACACTGTAATGTAATGTGCTTTCAAACTGCAGCCCAGTTAACGTAGCATACATGTGTGATTTAATGTATTATGTGCTCGCCTACCCAGTCAACACTTAAAACGCGCAATTATAGAGTTTACATTTTAACTCACTTGAAGTTGTGTCTCGTTACCGCGACCCACAACTTCAAGTGGGTGAAAATTACACATATTTGCAAATCCTGATCTTGAGCAAAATGAAATTAAATGAATGGGGTCTTAGGCCACCTTTGTGCACATATAGGCTAAACTGAGCCAGGTGAACCTCCCGAAGATGGTGAGATGCCCTTCAGACACAGAATTCGAAATTCGATCCCTGGTGGTCTGAGGCCGAGCACGCTACCACTCAGTCACTGCAGAGGCTCCCCACAATATTGAATCTGCACGAGTGAGCGGGGAAGAAACAATTCGTTTATTTGAAATTTGAATGCCAGAGCATGGCTCGAGCCCTCGATCTCAAGACTTTCCAACGACCAGCTCTAACCACCAGCCCCCCGCCCTTTGATTTTGATCCTTACAGTGCGGGGATCGACTTTAGTCGTCACAAAATATGTAGACGTCAGATTCTGACGACTAAAGACGATCCCCGCACTGTGAGAGTAAACATAATTTATAATGGCCGTAGACCCATAACATAGGTATTCAAATGAATCGGAAAGAGCTAACTAATACAGTTATGATGATTTCAAATTGAAAAAAGACCCTTTGGTTGCGATGTTTTTTACAAATTAATTCAGCGCTTCAAGGGTTGAGCACTCATTTCATTCCCAGTCACAGTGATTTCATAGGATAACGAAACACATTTGAAAAGACCATAGTCATGCTTAATGGTTTAATGTTTAATGGTTAATGCATTATATTCAGTCAGAGGCTTGTGTAGCCTACCTGCCAGATTTTTATCCAATGCTGGGCTGATGTTGGGGCAGCGTGGCAGACGGTGGCCCAGCATCAGCCCAACATTGGATGAACATCTGTCGATCATGTTGGACGCAATGCACCATTATATGTGAAGTCGGGGATCGCGGGTTCCTCTCCCGCTCTGGCAACGGAAGTTTCTTTCCCGCTCACTGGTAAAGATTCAATATTGTGGAGAGCATCCGTGATCGAGAGGTAGCGTGCTTGGCCTCAGAGTGCCAGGGATCGAGTTTCGAATCCTGTGTCTGGAGGGCAGTGCCCTCTGATTCATCTCACCATCCTCATATCGGAGCCACCTGGTGTATCGTGTAGAACTAACACTCCTGGCCCAGTTTAGCATATGTGTATCGTGTAGAACTAACACAGATCAGTGTGCGTCGCTATGGCAGCAGCGCGTAGTCTCGCCAAATCACAAGGTCATACGAGAATTCACGAGACCTCTGTCTGATCGAAAAAGGCAGAGCCCCTCTGTGCCTTGCCGTGTCATCCTCTCCGAGGCCGTCGATTGATGTGTTTGCTTTACCCGAAAAATATCAACATGGCGGTGACTGAGAGCGATCTCGACCCCAAGGTCAGAAAAATGTCCATAACTTTTAAATGACTGTGCAACCTCTGAGCTGAGCATGCAGGCATGTAACTGAAATGTTACTGATTCTAAAAAAATATATTTTCGACCTGATTATTCGAGGGGACGTCTTAGATATGACCGTCCAAAGAAATGTCTCACGATTTTGTACGCAGTCAGTCTGTGGCTGAAACCTGTTTCAGCCACTGGGGCTACTCTGTGCCCACCCTCCCGTGACACAGTAGAAGCAGCAGTGACGGCGGAGGGAGATTTATCAGAGCGGATCAATGCTTATCCACTGTGACCAGTCATTGTGGCGGCGGCGGCTGTCACAGTGCCAAGTAATCATAAGACATTAACACTTCCAGTGCGGGGATCGACTTTAGACGTCAGATTCTGACGTCTGTAGACGTCAGAATCTGACGTCCAAAGTCGATCTCGCGCTGATAGAACAAAATAACTATAATAGACATAGACCCATATAATAGGTATTCGAATGAAGCGGAAAGAGCTAACTGATTTTATGTTGATTTCAAATTGATAAACTTTGCTCTCCAATATAAAATATTTCAGCACCTTAAGGGTTAGCCCAATGCTGAATGAATGCTGGGCCACTGTCATATGGCGGCGGCGGCGGTGAAGGTCTGGTGGGCTAGTATTATAGCGGGGCCTGGTGTAGTGGTTAGCGCTGCCGCATCACGTAGGAGCTGGTGAGTTCCAACATCACTTCTGCCACGATATTTATCTTTGGTTTACATCAAAATATCTCAATGCTTTTTTTCACTTTTTGTGAGAAAAAATAAGAGTCGGCGACAGGGATAAATAAAACAGAAATATTTTTTTATTTTTTATTCTATTTTTAGCATGTTTAACACCAGTCATCAGGAAAATAATAAAATTAAATAGAAAGTGCATTTTTTTCTCAAAATAAAATGTATGTTTTTCTCCTAAAAAAGTTATTTCAATCATTTATTTAAATGTGTTTTGCAAGGAAGGAAGGAATAAAAAAACTATGTGTTGTTTAACCCCCCCCCCCCCCCCCCGATATTGGACAAATTGGGGACGCCGCATCCTTATACCACATTATTAAAAACGTGTGGCCTTATAATTCATAATAATTTTGGAAATAAGCATTTCAATACAGTCAACATCATTGTTACTGTACCTTCATTCTACCCCGTCCCATTTAATATGAAGACTTTCGCGATTCGGCATTTTATCGCTAATATTTATTGTCCCTAATTACTTTTCATGTGTGTTTGACACTTAATACATGAGATTGATTTCGCCAAATATTATTGACGCCAATTTCATGAGGTTTACAGTACCTGAGTTCAGAGAATGTTATCTGGGGGGCCCCGTTCTCTAGCCCAGATGACGTGGCGTATTCCGGTAAAGCTAAACCAGAAACAACGTGTTGGTTTGATTTTGGCCAGTGGTAGAGACGAGCACCCCATGTTAGGTAAATGTTAGGGCAGCGTTGAAGACTTTAGTCCAACGTCAGCCTAACATTAGACAAGCGCTTTGTGACGTAGCATTCAAATACTAGTGCTTGGGCCAGGGGCCGAATTTTTACGATTTAGTACCAATTGGGGTGACTAAACTTTGTTGTGATTTTCAGTTAGATACATATATGAGGGGTCTAAAAAAGTATGATGGCCCTTTCAGAACGGTAGCTTAATGGCAGTATTCTCAGTTTTAAAGAGAGGGGGGTCTCTGAACCAAAAAGTAAATATTACCTATATCTTTTCATCTATGTGTCCTACAAAAATCCATAATACAAATCCAAGATGGCCGCCAATTTTAAGCTGTATTTCTTCGCTCTATGATATAACAAGTTTATTTACGTCTATGATGTTCGAATTTTTTTAAGCAAAGATTCTAGTTATGGGCAATTAATCTAGCATTAAATTAAACTATTTTCTTGTATATCTTGCAAATTTATATAAATTCAGTTTAGTTATCCAACAGACGTGTACTTTATAACACTTAAGGCTGTGAGGACCGAACACGTATCACTATGAAATGTGTAACAATAAGGCATACATGTCCAATGTTGGTCTATATTATCTATTCTTTTCTTGTTGGAATAAAATAATACATATCTATATTTTTCGACAAATTAAAAAGAAACACCAATTATAAATAAATTATTGATAACAGGGTTCATTACTTTAGACGTTTCAGATTAGATACGTTGTAATCATAGTAATAGTGGTATTTCATATGATTGGGCCAAAATTTAATACCTTCCGGAGTGACTGGAAAAAACTACTCTAGATAGCTTCGCATGCCTTAGACATGAACAGAAATGTATGATGACCTTTTTCAGAGCGGTAGCTTAACCCTTAAAGCGCTGAAATATTTGTGCATAAGCCATGAAAACTAAAGTGATTTTTTTTCAATTTGAAATCATCATAAATGTCTTAGTTAGCTCTTTCCGATTCATTTGAATATACCTATGCTGTGGGTCTAAGTCCATTATAAAACAAAGTATTTATTTCAGGGCGGGGACCGTTTCTATACGTCAGAATCTGTAGACGTCAGATTTTGACGTATAAAGACGATCCCCGTGCTGAAAGGGTTAAGGAAGTTATGAGATATTTTGTATTTCAGAGAAAAACCCCATACATGTATGTACATTCGTATTCTTGATATTTTACCCGCGCGTTCAAATGTAACATCCAAATGTAACATCCAACGAAACTGTCACATATAAATGACTTTAGCTTTACTAGGGATGTATAGTGTAGACTAATAAAGGCTTTAAGTTAAAATAGCAGCACATATTTGGCCATTTTTTCTATTAAGACCGCGTTACGACAGTCAAAACATCACTTCCTTAGCTCACATATTAACATTTCTTATGTAGGGCGTGGACCCTGGTTTAGTGGTTAAAACTGTTCGATGCAGGCTCTTTACTCACTCTGTCATCCATATTTAGAAGAAAAAAATGTTTCTTCCCCACTCGCTTGTAAGCAATCAGTATTGTGAGGAGACTCCATCAGGGACTTCATGAAAACACCATGAAAGAATGAGTAGAATTCTACTCAATCATTCATGTAGACTAAATATATGAGGGTATACAATTCTCAAATAAAAAGACTTCCAGAGGAACATCCGAAAATTTACAAATATTTTACAGGTGGAGGCTTCAGCGTTCAGATTAGCAAAGAAACCCTCTTGGTCGAAAACCTGTTGACGAAACTATTGAAGAAACCACAAACAAGGATACCCCAAACTGCAGGTGGTACAAAAATTTCAGCACAAAACCATCTGCAGTGAGTAAATACTACCTCAATGCGGAATATAGAAGTACAGCCATAAAGCAGCTGTGTTATTGAAATCGACTCTCCACATAATATTCATTCAGATCTTCAGCCATCACGTGTTAAAAAAGACGAAACTGACATCCATAGACATTGTTACACAGGATGCGACACCATAAGTCTCTTTTCGGGTCAAGGTATTAAGCTTGGTGCCTTGACACTGGTCATAAACAATCACAAATTTAGAGATGCATTGGCAAATCTCGGTTGAAACTGGGCACTTTCACCAGATCTCTATGACGCACTCCAATAGTTCACATACCGTTCATATTGTCCAAAATCATTAACGTGTGATATCAAAATATCCAGGTTAAGAAGGGCATCATTCGGAGATAGCTATATACCAGCATGCCAAATATCAAGCAGGCATATGTCACAGGAGTGTGTTTATCTGTCCTGATATCCCTCGTCCTGATGATGATCGCCACTGGAGTTTCGATGCTTGAGATAAAAACTTGAATGTATGTCTAGTTCTTCTGCTCCAAATGCTGTGCTAAATCTCCTCTCGTGTAGGCCTACTTGTAAGCGTATTTGTAAACTGCCAGTGTCAATGTCTTGAGAATAGAATAAAATGTACAAATGCATGTACTTTGCAGAACTATATCAACATGTATAAAAACGATGATGAAAAGGCACTCAGCCCCTCTTCGGATGATGACACAGATGATGATAAATTATAATAATAAACACCCAAATTACTTGTGTGATAGATTGAAAAGTTCGTTCGACGACGTGTTCACACTTTAAACAAAGACAAATGCAATTAAGGACAAACCCACCATTGCATTTACAGCTTGTGTGTAAATATATACAGTTTATCACATGATTGGACCACATAGCTAAGTAATAGGCCTGCATGTCGATATTTACATGTACTGTACACCATAATACTGAAGTTTTTTTTACAGAACTGAATGGTGGTAATGATTTGGGTAGCATGTTTATTTCATTAATTTTATCGACATCTTAATTTGATCTTAACTTAGTTCTGATTTAACACTAAGAAACACTAAGTAACAGTTGGTTTCTGTTCTGTTTTAAATACGTAAACAATGATCAAGCTGAAAAAGAACATTGTTTGAGAGCATCATTACTACCGAACTCAAATTTATACAGGTGAAACGGATTTAATACATTACGCTGAAAGCAAAGAACTATACCTTGTTATCCTATTCAAACTACTATATCGAGCTACCATGGCTACTCAGGTATATACTATGTTGATAATTATTAAAGTTGATAAATAACCACCATGCTACATAATCATGATAACAACCGAAGAAACACATACTAGTATTGCCATGATTATGGTGTATCTAATCTAAAATGTCTAAAGAAATGAGCTATCATTAAGTTATCACAGTTTCTTTTAAATTTGTGAAAAAATATAAATATTTATTATTTGATTCCACCAAGAAAATAATGGATAATATCAACAAACGTTGAACATATAATAAAAGGCCGTATCGTAAGCATTCTGGAAAGGCCATCATACATTTGTGTTCTTGTGTAAGGCATACAAAACCATTTAGAGTAGTTTTTTTTTAGTCACCCCGAATGGTACTAAATATTGGCCTGTCTCAATCACATAATTATGATAACAACCACAATATAACATACCACTATTAATATGATTACAGTGTATCTAATCGAAAACGTCTAAAGAGATGAACCATACATGCTATCATTAATTTATTTATAATTAGTGTTTCTTTTAAATTTTGTTGGAAAAATATAAATATTTATTATTTGATTCCACCAAGAACAAAATAATATAGACAAAAATTAGACATGTATGCCTTATTGTGACACATTTCATAGAGATACGCTTTCGGTTCGCACAACAAGTGCTATGAAGCACGCGGCTGTTGGATAACTAAACTGCTTTTATATTTACAAGATATAGAAAAACGATAGTTTAATTTAATGCTAGTTGGATTGTCTAGCTAGAATATTTCTTTACAAATTTTCGAACATTATATAGACATAAATAAACCAGTTATGCCATAGAGTTGAGAAATACAGCTTGAAATTGGCGGCCATCTTGGATTTGTCGGCGAAATATGGGTTAAATCATTTCCATAACATCAAAAACGTGCTCCTTGGCCCGAATTATGTCAGAAACGATGTATTATGGATTTTTGTAGGATTAATAGATGAAAAGATATAATTAATAATTACTTTTTTATTCCGAACCCCCCCCCCCCTCTTTAAAACAGAAGTTACTGCCCTTAAGCTACCGTTCTAAAAAGGCCATCATACATTTTTAGACCTCTCATATATGTGTCTAACTGAAAATCACAATAAAGTTTAGTCACCCCAATTGGTACTAAATTTTGGTCTGGCCCAAGGACTAAAGATGAAGTTCCTGCTCATGTTGCTGTGTGCTGCTGTACAACAGACTCTGGCACAGGACAGTAAAGTGTATTATACCTTAAAGTTAGCGTGAAGCGTTCTCATGCAGTTTAAGCAAATAATTAAATGACCTGCTCTGTGAAATATCATCAAATTTTAATCCACTAGGCTACCTAGTAAAAGAGCTGTTGACCCAATGGTGTTTGGGCCATCGCTGCAGACGATAGACCAGAATTGAGTCAGCATTGGGTCAGTGCTTCTTGTCTGCTGGGTAATTATCAGTTAGTACAAAACATGACACCGGAAATGTACATTCTTTAGGGTGGAGTTTTAATAAATAAAAAGTCCGCCCATTATTACCATGAATGCGTCTAGCTAAATATAGTAAATGTTGTCATGTAGAGGTCTGTGTCGCTGGCCCAACATCGAAGCGGTACCAGTTTAATTTGCAGCTATTTAAAACACACCACAACATACATTTATTTTTCCTACCCCGACCACTACATTCTGAGCACTCATGAAGTTGGCTTTCCCTGCGAGACGTATGGTGAGATCTGCCCATCTCGCACTCTCTCGATTTTGCCACATCAAATAGATATTCGTACGAGAAAATACACACTGCATCGTTGGGTACGGCGAGATGGGCTCATCTCAGCACAAGTCACCAAATCAAGCCCTCGCCTAAAGGCTCAGGCTTGAAGTGGTGATTTGTGCTGAGATGAACCCATCTGAGCCTTCCCAACGATGCCGTATGTATATATTATTGTTGATCAAGTACATACCAATTATCATGGTATATAATAATAGTAGGCCTATGGTGTTATAATCAGTCAGGTGTGACAGATCTGTTAATTATGAGAGATCCGCATTATGGTCAAACGTGTTTTAAGTCAGTTAAAACCCTCTCCATTATTAGCTGGAAAAAAAACCTCGGCTTTCGGCCTCCACCTTTTTCACAGCTAAGAATGTAACTTAGTAATAATGAGTAATAATGAAAAAAATATACTTCAAGCAATGTTGTTTTAGCAAGCAGACGACGAAAATACGTTTAGCTTATTTTGCAATTTAATTCCCACTATTACAGTAACTATATATGTGTACATAATTATATTGCTACATCATTTCACTCCTTATATAGGAATACCAGTGGATATAAATGTAAATACTAAAATAATAATTTTAGATTTATTATGACTTTGTATGCAAAATATATAATACACATAATAAGTCTATATTCAGATTTGTTATCCTTGTAGCTTTACTATGATGCTCTATGTGTTATATTATTGAATGTTCAATTTAATGTTCAATTGCCAAGTGTGTATATTCCACATGCATATTAACCCCATACATGTTCAGGATGTCTTATTTTTTGGTTCAGATTCCTGTATCAGTTCATGTGAAGGACTTGATGACGGACTTTACACATCTTGCTTTGGGTGTGACAAGCTTACCTCCTGTATTAAAGATGGAACACCAACGATGGTGATACTAACATGTCCATCCGGGACAACTTGGGATGATGCAGCTAAACAATGTTCATCACAAGAAACTACATGTAAGTTGGACACGTAAATTCTAGTTAGTGTGGGTGATGTCAATGTGTATTTTAGTTATTGTACACGTTATCGATTTATACTCTAGTTCGCTATTTGCTTGAAATAAAGCTGCAAAGATACCTCCTGGAATACAGATGAAGATACAGATGGTGATCCGTTTACAAAGATACCTCCTGGAATACAGATGAAGATACAGATGGTGATCCGTAAAGATACAGATGGTGATCCGTAAAGATACAGATGGTGATCCGTAAAGATACAGATGGTGATCCGTAAAGATACAGATGGTGATCCGTAAAGATACAGATGGTGATCCGTAAAGATACAGATGGTGATCCGTAAAGATACAGATGGTGATCCGTAAAGATACAGATGGTGATCCGTAAAGATACAGATGGTGATCCGTAAAGATACAGATGGTGATCCGTAAAGATACAGATGGTGATCCGTAAAGATACAGATGGTGATCCGTAAAGATACAGATGGTGATCCGTAAAGATACAGATGGTGATCCGTAAAGATACAGATGGTGATCCGTAAAGATACAGATGGTGATCCGTAAAGATACAGATGGTGATCCGTTTACTGATGTTCTGTCAACTTTGTCATCTGTCTTTTTTATAGACGGCGACGGATCTATCGCAAATCTCATTTTGTAGTGCATGAAGGTGTTGGAAATCATCATAAATCTCTTAGTTAGCTCTTTTCGCTTCATCACTTCATTTGAATGGGTCTACGGCCATTAGAAATATTTTTACTCTCACAGTGCGGGGATCGACATTAGTCGTCAGAGTTTGGGTCGAATGTATGACGGCATATAATTTGGCTGTCGTACTCCAATGTACAATGGGAGGCCGGCATGGCGACGGCCCACATAGTGAAAGGGTCAACATGCGGCGGGTATTTTAAAAACTGATCGATATGCATTAAAGGGTGAGGGACAGGAATAAAAGGGTGAAGAGAAGGCGTTAAAGGGTGACAATAAGGCAATAAAATTCGACTGAATTAGCATCTTTAGAAGTTATAGAAACAATTATTTCTCAAATGGACACAAACAAAATTCCACTAGGTATATTCCTAGATCTTTCTAAGGCATTTGACACTTTAGATCACGAAATTTTAATCACCAAATTGAATTATTATGGTATAAAAGGATTGTCTAATTACGAAAATTATTTATTACGAAATTATTTACCCGATAGAAAGCAGTTTGTAAGTTTTGAAAATTTTAATTCCGACCTATTAAGCATAGAAACAGGTGTTCCTCAGGGTTCCATTCTAGGTCCCTTACTTTTTTTAATTTATATTTTCTTTGCGGACGATACTACATTAATCAGTAAAAACAATCCAAAAGACACTCATATCATAAATAACGAATTATGTAAAATTCCCTTATGGTTGAAACTTAATAAATTATCACTGAATATTGGTAAAACCAGAGCTATGGTATTTCATCAGCCACAAAGAAATGTATCTATTCCAAATGTAATACTAGATAATACTTCAGTTCAAATAGTAGATACTTTAAATTTTCTTGGCATAAACCTCAATAAAAATATGAGATGGGATTCCCATATAAATAACATTTCGAATAAAATTTCCCGTGCGATTGGTATAATTAATCAGATGAAAAAGATACTACCTTTCAATATTATTTTAATATTATACAAAACACTTATATTACCACACATAAATTACTGTCTTTTATGTTGGGGATACCAGTCAGATAATATATTTCGGTTACAAAAAAAGATTGTACGAATTATAACACACAGTAAGTATTACGCACATACTGACCCACTTTTCAAAGAGCTCGGCTTATTGAAAGTCAAAGACCTTTTTGCTATATCACAGCTAAAATTTTATTATACATATATAAACGGAAATCTGCCACGTTATTTTCAGTCAATATCATTTAATGTAAACTCACATCGCTATATTACGAGGAATACTTTATTGGCATTACCAAGAATTCGACATGAATTTGCAAGAAAATTGTTAGTTTATAGCATACATGTAACCATTAATAGTTGTGTTATCGATATAAAAAAGAAACTGTATACCCATTCACTCAGTACTGTAATGCAATTGAGTAAAAAAATCTTTCTTGATAATTATGAAACCGAGTGTTCGATTCCAAATTGTTTTTCTTGTACGCATCTAAATGTCTGATTTCTAACTTTATTTGTTAAACGAATCGTAAAAAAAAACAATTTTATTGGTGTAAAAATGCTTTGAAAATCTTTTAATTTACTGACGGAGCTCTATGTTGAAAATGTATGTTTGCGCTTAGTTAAGAAAATTTATATTGAAAAACATTATGTTATTACTATTGGCTGGTCTGTACGTTAGCGACACTTGTCTTAGTGCGGATCTCCCGATTCATTCATTTTCTATCATTTTGTTATATTATTTTAATATGTATCATATTTTTGCTGAATGAATCAAATAAAAGAGGTCTGAGTCTGAGTCTAAGTCTAGTAATGAATAGTAGTGGTGGCGTAATACAGATTTATAAAGCAATAAAGCACATCAGATTCAGTGATTCAAAGAGTCATAGTGTTGTTATATGCAAATGTTATATTACCTTCGCATGTATAATCTAATCATAATCATAACACAATTTATAATTTGATGCGTATTTATGTGTTCTGTTATGCACGCATTCCTGGCTCCTATTCACAGCCTACATATGTATCTATATTCTACAGATCATATTATATTTTGTCTTATGTCTAGAAATACTTTCGTTTTTGTTCCAATTATTGTTAGATATAAATTATATGTTGATAAATTAAACATTTTGAATTGTTCGCTTTATATTGTTTTAACTTTGTAGACAAGGTTATGAACTGGTCATTTTCAAGTTTGTATTTTGATAGCTGATCGGGGGAAGATGACCAGTGTCTGAAGTAGAGATAGAGACACTGGTGACACGAGTGAACTATATGTCAGGCGTCCCTGAAAACACTATAGAGGACACCCAAATCATGAATCTACTTCTATTCTGTTTAAATTATATCAATTCATTGTTTGACCTTGCACAAATAGTGACCATTTCATTTCAGCCTATTTAGAAGTCTAAATTTTAACATTTTCACTGCTTTTCCAGCAATTGGTGGCCATTTAAAAAAATGCAAATTGGGGTAAAAAAATTGTAGTATTTTATCGCTGTTTTCTACAATCCCCACTTTGAAATTACGCTATTTTATCAAATATTATCATAGAAAATGTGGATTAGCATATAGTAAACAAAAATGTAAAAATCTGCATTTGATTATATATCTATTTAGCTTCTATCGTTATCTATTTATTCTGCAATTGAATCGACATGATTAGAAGTGTATGGTGGAAATTATGCAGCTGCATATCCTGTTCATCAGCTGTTCAATCTCTTATTTAAGCATTTAAGCTTTTTTAAACAGTTCAGCTTTTTATCGTAGTTATGTACTGACATCATTATTCTTTTCTATTGTTGTAGGTGGTGGAACAACTAAGCTAAGTAAGTCGCTAATGTGTTTACTCATTTATTTTAGAACACAATATATATATATATATATATATATATATATATATATATATATATATATATATGGTCGATTCCCACGAAAGTGATGCATATCGGCAAAAAAACGACTTTGTTGCACAGTCCTGAATTCTTCAGTTTATATCGCAGACATATGGAACTTTCACAAAAAATATATGCAAACTCTTAATATATGATAGTTGTAACATGAATGGAGTTCATGCTCATTATTGAGCACCAGAGTAACCCTACGAATGCATATTATGTAATATGTAAATGCCATAATGTAACTAAAACTTTGGTCGCAAAGAGTACAGCAGTTCAAGTGGTAACAATTAGGTGGTAATGTTTGGAATAGTTTAATAGCAGTTGCGAAAATTTGATGCTGCACATAATGAATTGTAGCCAACTTCTACTCTGCTGCAAATAATCAATATTCAGAAAATATACAAAAAAGACATGTCAAACATAATATTTCTTTCAATTCAAGGCTTAGAGTGGAAATAGAAGTTGAATATTAAAATGTAAATGGAGCATCTTGTTTAAAAATCATGATTTCATATCATTTGTTGATCTAAACGTTTTTCTCATAGGTTTTAAAGGTGTATTCGTAGGGTTACAAAATGATATTTTATTAAAAAATAAGGCTAATAATTAACATAATTGTTGTGTTATAAACGATTCGTATCGATAACTATTATTACTTTGACAGCCACATTAATAAACAATCAGAGAAGGATGGAAAAAAAGAGATTTTAGCAACAAGGTGCGCGAGAATCACGAGAATAATTTATTTATTGTTTGTCACTGAATTAATAGTCAACCTAGAAAATATATATACATATATACATATATCATTCACTTGTGAAAGGTATTTAACAGATAGAGCTACAATGAACAAAAAAGGGTAAAACTGGTTGCTCTACGTCGATCCTAAATGCTTATAGCAGCTTTGTTTGTAGGGTTACGCTGTCATTTGTAGGGTTACTCTATCTAGGTGGCCTATGAAAAATCATCACAATACTGCAATATTGACAGCTCATGACAGCTCATAATATTCTTTAAACACATGTATGGTCTCCCGTATGATACTGCTCAATATCCAATAGATTTACCACGCTATAATTACCTTCACATAGACCATTAAACAAAATATCTAATTTGTCAAAAACTTTTATGTATTTCCAACTGGTGAAGTCAGACAGTGATTATGTCGCTATTGTATCACACACGTTTTAAAATACCACTTGTTTTGGCTTGCTTGTATATATTGTTTTTTGAAAAATATCGTGTTTTTAGATAAAGGTCTCGCAATCCCAATTAAACACGTATTGTGTTATACAACATGGAAGCTATTTGTAAAATTGGTAACCCTACGAATGCACACAGTGGTGAACTCTTTTAGATGCTAGATAAGTTTAAATTAATATTTCAAATATTTGTAATACAGACAAGAATACACGTTAGACATATTTTTAATATGATGTATAACAAAGTATATTAACAAAAAATAAGCCTTTGCTTTGGTGAGTTAAAATAATTTTCAAACGTTTTTAAAACGTGTATTTTATTTTTTTGTTGGAAATATTTATTAGCTTGTTGAGTTTTACACCTTATAAGTACTCACTATGATGTTAGCTTTATTCTTGGCCTGTTTTGCAATGAGAACAATATATATTTTTTAATCATTCAACGTTTTTCTCTTGTAGATAGTAGCCCTACGAATACCTAACATTTGTGTAACCCTACGAATGACAATATCATCAGTCTCTGGTGGCTCTTCTATTACATAAGAATATTTTAAATGATATCGTCCACATATTGCCATATCATGACATGAAAATGCATCACAAAAATTCAATTAACTCCTGTATTCTCCACACCTACACAGTGAAATATAGCACTGTCATAAATTGTAGGATATATTAAAAATTCAAACATTGCTAACGTTTCAAGATATCTATGTTAACCACTAAAATCTGACTGTCACGTACACTGTACCTTGGTTATTCTGTTAGACAAGGTGGTAAACCCCATGTCCTTTCATAGAATTCCACAGCTGCCATTTTTTTATTTAAAATTCGTAGGGTTACACATATTAAAAAACCCCGTAGTGTTCAATGGAAGAAATTGAAAAAATGGTATAATTTTCCGATACGTTACCTTGCCCATATTATACATTGGTACCACAAGTGTATTCAGAGAAAAGAGCTTGTGTTAATCTGTAGTAGTATTCGTTTTATAGAACATGAAAGCGCATTTGTATGGTTACAAAAACGCACTTCAAATTATTGCACCTATTTTACTATTACTAACATTATTTTGTGGACATGCTCCACAATGAATTCGGTTCAGCAAATAAACAGCAAGCACAGCTCAGGTCATAAATATAATGTGTAAAATATTTATATTTTGCAATATTGATTTACTCAGATATCATAACACAAGCTGTATTCGTAGGGTTACACGAGTTTTAAATTTTCAAAAAATATGAATTAAAAAAATTCAAATTTACTAAAGCAAAAAAAGTGTTGGCTATTGATTTGGTGCAGGTGCCGCGCTTCAGAATGCGTAATATAAAGGCGCTGTTTATTTTGAATATTGAGAAAATGTACTTTTTCAAAATAAGGTTCAAATGCATCACTTTCGTGGGAATCGACCATATATGTGTGATATATATATATGTGATATATATATATATATATATATATATATATATATATATATATATATATATATATATCACATATATATGTATCACATATTTCTCTCTCTTCATATATATATATATTTCAAAATACATTATTATTGGGTGTTTCCTTTGTATTCTGTCCCGTTACGACCACACAGTCCAGGGAATTATCACCAGGTGACTCTGTAGACGACAAGGTGAAACAGATAAGATCTGCGTACAAACAATATCACATACAAGTGCTTAAATATTATACAATTTTATTATATACAAGATCTATGATATTTACAGTGAATAGTACATGGTCATATGCGGTATAGCAAATATGGTACGTCACCTTGCCGCCCCCTGTATAACCTTTAGTGCACCACATGCGATTTTGAAAAATCCTAAAAAACAAATTCGATTCCGGTTTGGACTGGTGCAATACAATACAATTTATGCATTTGGGGAAAATAATGAGTCCGGTATTCGGAGTAGACAGGTTCCGGTTTGGAGAGGGTTAATTAGTATTGTTTTGAGTGTAATCAATTCGGGACCAAATAAATTATTACGGTATAGACAGGATTCCGGTTTGGACAGGGTCCGGTATGTACAGGTTGCACTGTACATATGTCTATGATATGCAGAATGGATCGTTCAGGTGGATCGTCCACGTGACTTCATTTCACAGTGGACGATATTAAACATGTCCTAACGTTACGTATAGGCTAATAGTTGCGTTCTTTACTGCAGTGGCCTGCGTTATGGGCGTTACTCACTTTCCTAACTTTCTCCACCGTTGCTTGATAGTCAGGGCCCATTTTTGACATTTCTGACCTGTTAAGGCATTTTTTAGTTGCATGCAGTTGTTCTTACACAATTTGGGTACGACGATTCCAAATCTGCCCCATGCCAAAGTTATGGGGAACAAAACAAATGTTGCGTTAGAAAAACGACACATTGTAGTCCAATGTAATAATTTATGTAAAAACATTTTTGTGAAATATTGATAATAGACGTTATCGCGGCTTTGAATTGGCTTCCTTGGTGTGAGAAACTTATATGCAGACAGCAAAAACACATTTCTACGTTATTTGGAAACAAAGTTAAAGGGACTGGCCCACGCTAAAATCATCAAAAAATCGGTGATTTTATTTCGGGTTCTTAATATGACCATATGATGTAAACATGTACATAGACTAGAACTGCAATTTTTTATAATTTTTGTGCTGCGCATTCACCAGTTAGGCTAGATATAGAGACGAAATTCCTGATTTCTAATTATTGACAACCATGTCAAAAATAGGAAATGCGGGAATTTCGTCTCTATATCTAGTCTAACTGATGAATGCGCAGCACAAAAATTGTAAAAATTTGCAGTTCTAGTCTATGTACATGTTTACATCATATGGTCATATTAAGAACCCGAAATAAAATCACCGATTTTTTGATGATTTTAGCCTGGGCCAGTCCCTTTAAGGCATATTACGTTGCAGTGGCGGCCACTGTTTAAAGGGACTGGCCCAGGCTAAAATCATCAAAAAATCGGTGATTTTATTTCGGGTTCTTAATATGACCATATGATGTAAGCATGTACATAGACTAGAACTGCCAATTTTTATAATTTTTGTGCTGCGCATTCACCAGTTAGGCTAGATATAGAGACGAAATTCCTGATTTGTAATTATTGACAACCATGTCAAAAATAGGAAATGCGGGAATTTCGTCTCTATATCTAGTCTAACTAGTAAGTGCGCAGCACAAAAATTATAAAAATTTGCAGTTCTAGTCTATGTACATGTTTACATCATATGGTCATATTAAGAACCCGAAATAAAATCACCGATTTTTTGATGATTTTAGCCTGGGCCAGTCCCTTTAATAATAATGGTAGCTATATCACCTTCGGAAAAACATAGGGGCCTACCTGAATAACCTGACCCTAAAAATGTTATTTAGACACCGAAATGATGTTCATTGTGAGCCAAGGCGTGATGTAGGCCTACAGTTGTGACATTTTTACAAATTTTGGCGGCCATTTTGAGTCGAGCTTGGCATATCCGAATTGTGTAAAAACAACTGCATGACAAATCCTACTATGCCTTTAAGAACTATGACCAATACTTCACATTAATTTCATCACATCGTTCACTTTAAAATAACGTTCATAAGTCCTAGTCAGTGGAGAAAGAGATCGAGTACGACAAGGGCTGACCTCAGGTCGATACACAGCCCGCGCATTTCAGATCATCGCCGCTGTGTTCACACCAGATATTCTTTATTACTACAATCTCTGTTCACACCAGAGCGGGGCTCCCAACGCCTGACAGTATTGTGCATCGCCGCAGTTGTAGGTCGTAACAATACCCCTAAATATTGGGTATTTTTAAAACACCACAATTTGGACACATTTAAAAAGACTTATAGGATAGAATCCTTAGAGTCGTCGGTTCTCAGCCCACTTTTATTCCTAATCTATGTAAATGATATTCCGATAGATCCCTACAGTAATACAGTAGGGGTCTCTCAGTTCGCAGACGACCGGGGATTTTGGACTTTTGCTAAAAGTGAAAAAAGAATTAAATATAGGCTAGCCAAAGTTTTATCAGACCGAGAAGCATGGTGCTCCAAGTGGAGAATAAAACTAAATGCTAAGAAAACGCAGCTTATAATGCTTAAAACTAAGAAAAATATAGAACTAGAACTTTTTGGCGAAAAACTCACTGCAGTACAGCAAGCAAAATTGCTAGGAGTAACTTTAGATAAGAAACTGCTCAAACCCCTGAGCGGCTCAAAGTGGGGCTGTAAACCCAAAACACTAATGAGACTATATAAAAGTTATATACGTCCAGTACTAGAATACGGCGCTCCAGTAATTTTAGGAGCGTCAGAAACGTATATCAAGAAACTTCAAATCATTCAAAATAAGGCCATCAGAATAGCCTACAAATTGGATCCACTTTTGCACACTGAAGATATTCATAAAATTGCTAAGAACGATCTGATCAAAGATCGATTCCAAATTTTAACGTATAAATTCATAGATTCGCTCAAAGAGCATTCAGATCTTTCCAAACTTCAAAATGAATTAAGAGCTTCAAGAATTAAAAGAGGGCATAAAACACATTTGGACAAATTAATATCAGAATATGCCGAAATTTATGATGAAAATTGAGACTGCTGTGTGAATGCGGCTAGAGTTGTGTCAATGCCGGTCCGGCGTCAACAGCGTTGGGCCGACATTGACGCAACACTGGCAGCGTTGGCAGCATGCGTGAGTGACAGAAACACCGAAGTGCTTTCACAGTGTGGCTACCGCGGTGCCAATGTCGGTCCAGCGCTAACAACGCTGAGCCGGCATTGGCGCGACGCTAGCGGCGCTGACAACCACTCGTGAGTGTGATAACAGCGTTGACGCGTTGACGGGCCAGCACCTACGGCGTTGGTCAGCCACCGCGTCACGATAACAACAGACGTCACAGTCTGTTGGCACTCACCACATGTCATCGCAGGGGGTGATAATCAACATAATTGTCACCCCCCGCGAGGACTGTCATGGTGAGTGAAAGCAAGGGTTTAAATCCCCTGGTGGCTCTGAAAAGAGAACAAGCGAACTTTCTTAATTTCACAATTAAGATGACACGCTTCTAGGAATTTTCTATTTCTCAAATTATCAACTTTAGACACCTTTTAGACCATTCCACCCAAATTCAATGAAATTACATAACTCTGACGTTCTTTCTCAGGGTATGCGGGAGTATGGCGATGGCACACAGACAGTCAGGCAAACAACACGAGGTAAATTGATCACATTTGATCCAAAATTCAGAACGCAATTTTAAGTATGTCAAACATACTAAGTGAACTTAAGTGTACACGAGAGGCATAGGTTTAATAAAAGAAATGTCTCAAATGTTCATTTAAAGGATCTGTCAAAACTAAAACTTTATCGGCCTTTTCCATCCAGATTTCAAGAGTTAAGACACGAGATATAGGGTAGCTACCGGCTGATTCAACACCTCATTTAGACCACCGCGACCCTCTGTTCGCCGAGGGCGCATCAAAATTAATTAAATTCTAAAATGCTTCTGTTTCCAGGTTCCTTGCCTCCCTTGCCAACCAGACATTTTCTAATGAGTATTATATACTAATGAAATATTTGGATAGGCTAAGAGAAAGCTTTCATACAAGCTTCGAATGCCTTAATCCCACTCTCAGCACCCTTCGGGTGCTAGGGTTCACTCAGTCAGCCGTCGGTGCTCGGGGATGGAGGTGTTGCCCCCAAACTGTAGTTTTCTGTCTTCATTCTTAACTAAAAGACGGGAATTATTGGGGTATGTAAAATATCCGATAGTTATTATTGAGGTATCTAAAATACCCGATAATAAGGTGTTTTTAAATATATATCTATACATATGAAAAAATAATAATACACAGACAACCATACACTCACACACACACACACACAAACGCATGCGCGTGCACACACACACTTATATGTAATGCATGTTATTTATATATCCTTGAAGTCTGCATAGGTGGTCCGTATTATTTCGGCAGGGAAAGGGGACACTTTAGCACGACAACAGATGGTAGGACTTACACAAGCAGCTTCCTTCTTCAAAATTGTGATGGTTCCTGCTCTGGAGGTAAAAACTGCAGGCCTAAACCGGGAGTAGCTTTCAGAGATGAGACAATAACACTAAGTGACGGTAAGAGATTTGGTAGTACTAGTACCCTAACAAGGTCAACACCCATGCTTATGACATTATTAGTGACACTCTACGTCATGACATCTTATTATGTATAGTTTGAAAAACTTTTGACTAACGCTAGTGTTTAATTAATAATGTAGCGTATACATATTTTGCAATGCACTTCAAAAGATACAATAACAATCATCTATGGGACAAAATTGACCTTATTATTTTTTATTGTTTGTATATGTTCAGAATCCTTTTCAACTTTGTTATCAGCACAGCGCACTTCATAGCATCAGGAAATTTAGGCCTGTAGCGGACAGAGGGTCACAATACAATACATATGCTTGTAGCAGACAGAGGGTCACAATACATTATCCTAGGATATAGTAATATACTAACACATAAATTACCATTTAAGTTTTCAGTTGTTAGATTTCAAAATTTCAAATTATCATCAATTGATAAAAAAAATTGTGTGGTGGTAACGATTATTACTGCCTGGTTGTGCTCCACAAATTTATAATCGAAAATATGTTTCCTTTTATTTTTTAACTTTTTATACCATTAATTTATCCACAACCGATTGCAACTGAGAAAATCAGCACAATAAATGCAATGTAATCAGTAAATCTATGCTTGTAACAGACATATGGTCACAATAGAATATGTTATCCCAGAATGCAATAACACATATATACGTATGCTAACACACAAAAAACATTACATTCAGATTTCAAATGTTTTACTTCAACATCCAAAATTGTCATTATCATTTTGTAATTGTTGGTTGTTTTTTGGTAATAAATAGTTTGTTTTAAAGAAGTGTTTGTGTTTATTTTACTGGTTCAGTGTATTATCTGCTCTAAACCCGAAAATATGGCAAAGTTCCGTACTTCTATATGCTATGATATGATATGGTATGATATGATATGATATGATATGATATGATATGATATGATATATCGATATGATATGATATGATATGATATGATATGATATGATATGATATGATGATATGATATGATATGATATGATATGATATGATATGATATGATATGATATGATATGATATGATATGATATGATATGATATGATATGATATGATATGATATGATATGATATGATATGATGCGATGCGATATGATATGAGATGATATGATATGATATGATATGATATGATATGATATGATATGATATGATATGATATGATGATATGCTGTGATGTGATATGTTATGATATGATATGATATGATATGATATGCTATGCTATGCTATGCTATGATATGATATGATATGATATGATATGCTATGCTATGCTATGATATGATATGATATGATATGATATGATGATATGATATGATATGATATGATATGATATGATATGATGATATGATATGATGGACATATTCGCATTTTATGGCCTTATCAAGAAACCGAAATAAAAATACAGATTTCTTGATGATTTCAGCCTGATTGTGTCGCTTTAAAAACATCATAAAACAAAAAGGATTAAGTTAAGAAAACAAGAAGGACATGCACGGCTAACGATTCAACTAAAAATCATTTTTGAAATTTTAAGCTTACTGTCCTTGAGTGAGTGAGTGAGTGAGTGAGTGAGTGAGTGAGTGAGTGAGTGAGTGAGTGAGTGAGTGAGTGAGTGAGTGAGTGAGTGAGTGAGTGAGTGAGTGAGTGAGTGAGTGAGTGAGTGAGTGAGTGAGTGAGTGAGTGAGTGAGTGAGTGAGTGAGTGAGTGAGTGAGTGAGTGAGTCTGTGAGTAAGTAAGTCTGTGATTGAGTGAGTCTGTGATTGAGTGAGTCTGTGAGTGAGTGTTTAGAGTGTGGCTCTTCGACATTGTCGCTGCTGGTCGTGTGGGTCCAAACCTAGCTTAATGTAGAAAATTTTGTCTTTTCGATATTTTTGTTGGTATAAGGTAGGTAGCCTACTAATTTATCCTGATATACTTCGCTTGACTCCGGTGTAAATCAGTATATATTTTTTCCAAAAATGCACCCATATGCGAACTTATATGTGGTGAAATAAATATGTAGTATAAAGTCAAAGTCATAAAGGTCGAAGATGGGTCAAATGTTAACTCAATTACGGTTTATCTCAGATAAATTAAAAACTAACAACTTTAACCCTTTCAGATCGGGGACCGTCTTTATACGTCAGAACCTGACGTCTGCATAGATGTCAGATTCTGACATATAAAGACGATCCCCGCGCAGACAAAATTAAAATATTTAAAATGGTTTTAGACACATAACATAGATAGGGCCTATTTAATGAAATGAAGCGGAAACAGCTAACTAAGACATTTATGATGATTATAAATTGAACAAAAAGAACCTTTGATAAATAGATAAAATCATAAAATGAGTGATTCTTGTCAAGAGCGTTATGATGCATTATTTCATTCAGCAAGTTTGATTGAAAATCATATAATTTTTAGAATAGTGAACCTACTGTAAACAGGTACCTGTCATTTTTTAATTAAAGCCGTGTTGGACTGTTAGGGGAAATTATAATTAAAATCTTTGCCCGAAAAGGGGAGATTGGCAATCAGTTTGAGTGGCACCAGTTTAAATCTATCAAAATAAAAATGTAGATCGCATGAACACTCACGCCAAATCTCAGAATGTTAGAAAAAATTGGCAGATTCAAAGTCATTTTTCATTTCTTTTGACGGATGTAGAAATTAAAATGGCCGTCGTGATTTCGTTTCTGCTTAAAAAAATGATTGCGCACATATGTTCCACATTGTTCAAGTTGTCATACAGTAAAATATATATGTAGTATAAATTTCAAAGGCATACTCTCAAAAATGTTGAGTGAATCTTGGCAAAGTTTAAGGTCAATCAAGGTTTAGTCATGGTTGACTCCGACCTGCATAAGAAATTTGATGTGGATACCATACCAGTAACGCGAACTTCATTAAAGCAAGACGAACGGACGGATGGCCGGACAGGCTGATAATTGTATAAGTGTCATATTAGGCCTATTCGGTTTAAATCTTTCTCGGTGTAACCCGGCATGTCGACTGTGCCATTCAGTTTAATGCCCCCATTCTGTAGAACAGTTTGAAGTTTAGAGCATGCTGTGATCTAACGTTTCTCTCAATATCAACTAGATGAGAATTGTGATAATATTTGGACTAAGTTTTTTTACAACCATTTTAATATTTTTTTTATTATGACAGATTGATTGGTATTCTGCTTCTTGGTTTTTAGGCAGCCATTTTGAATCAGAATTTTAAACTCCAGATTTCGGATTTCAGAAATTGTACTTTTAAATAGATATATATTTGCTTATCAAATGGAAGTACATACAGAGGGCCCAGGAAACATATTGAGTTGTCTCTTTGTTGACTTAATACTTTATCACTGTCTGGTACGCTGGCCCACCATTAAAACAACATTGAGTCGACGTTTCGTAGTGAAGGGAATTGCAACTGTTATTTTAATTATCAAAATATGTAGCATTTAAAAGATAATTACTTCCCATTTCGAGCACGCAATATTGGTTCCATAGTGGGCCACTGTCTGCGAGACTAGCCCGGCAGTGAAACATTACTGAATAAATGCGATTTAATTACCAAATCTAGCATTCAAAGGGTTATGGCGACCCAGCAAGGGCACACTGTCTGCATTTCAGTCTAAGTCTATTCATACAATGAATGTGGCTTCATCCGACATGTACATAAATGAACCGACATTGATCCAAATAGTGGACCGGAAAATCCTGAATAAAAAGTCATAGCACACCCCCCAAAACCTAAGGATCAAAATTTGAACATAGAGGAAATAACAAGAGGCCTGAAGTCCTATAGGTTTATCATCCCCCGCCATAAATTAGGTTAGAGTTTTTGCGGCCACAAATATTTTAAAAGTCGACTTGTGGTGGCTATTTTAAATCTCAGTAAAATCACCTGCACATATCCAGATGGTGGTTGATTGTGATTGTAAAACTAGAATTATTACTGACGTCAATTTTTCAGTTTTTGCACCCACAAAAAAATATGAAGTTTATCCATGGCGGCCATTTTGAATTTCAGTAAAACCGTAAAAAAATCACCTGCACATCTCCATATCGTGGGGAATGTAAAATTTGAATAATTTTCGACTTGAGGTTTTGGAGTTTTTGCGCCCATAAAAAAATTTGCGTTGACCTTTGGCGGTCATTTTAAATTTTGGTAGCATTTTTAAAAAATCACTTGCACATCTCCATGTTGCTAGGAATGTCATGTTAAAATTTCAAACAAAATTGACTAAACTAATTTTTTAAGTTTTTGCGCCCCCAAAAAATTAAAGTTGATCTGTGGTGGCTATTTTGAATTTCTTAATAAAACCTTGAAAAAGTCACAAGCACATCTCCATATCGTGGAAAATGTGATAGTGAAATTTGAAAAAATTCTGACTGTAGGTTTTAGAGTTTTTGTGCCCACAACAAAATTTTAGAGTTGACTTCTGCCGGCCATTTTGATTTTTGGTAGCATCTCTTAAAAATCTCTTGCACATCCCCATATTGCTAGGAATGTCATGTTGAAATTTCAAAAAAATTGACCAGTAGTTATTTAGTTTTTGCGCCCAAAAGAAAACTACGAGAACTGAAGCAAACTCAATATGTTTGGACAACGAGCCTTGGCGGTGTGAGGCCGAGCGTTCTACCTCTTAGTCACGGAGGCTCCCCACGCAGGCTCCCCACAATATTCAGTCTTTACGAGTGAGCAGAGAAGAAACAGTTTGTTTTTTTTTGAATGCCAGAGAGGGGGACGAATCCGCAATCTCCGACTGCACCAGGACCCCACCCTATCCAGCCCATGGACTAATTATATGTGAGTTGATTTTGTGGTTACATCAATAGCTGCCACCCTTAATCGGTCTGGGAAAGTGATGATTGGGGAGGTTCCCTACACTACAGCACCAATTGTCAGGTCAACGCTGGGTAAACGCCGTCACAACATGTGGCCCAATACTGTGCTAGCTTTCAACTAATCTGTATGTTTGGGTTTTCTGTGAATTCTAATAAATATTAATAAAAAAATTGTCACACATTTCGAAAAGTGAAATCATGATCTATGGGATACACTGCTTCACTACAAAATTTAAACCAAAATTAATGTTGACATATAGTGAACATAAGCAGTCCCTTTAATAAATAATTACCTGCAACACACTGAATCAGAATAATTCTAGACCAACTAATATCAAATATACAGTGTCTATATTTCAGATTCCACACCTTAACAATGCATAATTTACATATATATGGGTCTAGTCACACTAAACTAGGCCAGTGGCTGATTCTGAGGGTTGTCGTGTTTGAACACATTTTATCGATATTTATATTTATTTCACCAACGTAATATTTGGTGGGTAGGAAATAGACACTATGAAGAGTACTTTACATAAAAAATGTCATATATTGGGACATTGTTGGGACTTTGTTGGTAAATTATTTCCATGACAAGTGAGTTTTCCCCTATGTCAAACGTTACATCGCCAGACATCACATTTTGAGAGGATGAATAAAGGTCTCTGTTTACCGCATACTTAGCTGTTCATTCATCAAATTATGTGCAATAATGATCAAAGTTCAATTTAAGACCACAATGGGGATAATCTACTGCTATTTACATAGTTTCTATGCGTTCTGAGCACAAATGTAACGTACGTGACGTTTAGTCAAAGATTTTTTATCTCCCAAGAAAGTACTCATCATTTTGTGTAATTTCTTTGAAATGAGATAACAGATATAAAAACTTGTACTCTGAAGTCTCAAGTTTTATTTTGATAGAAGGCCATCTGTATTATATAAGCCTTGGCTTTTCAATAATCATTTATTTCTGAAGGGATGCAAACCATTTTGAGCATCACGTACGTTACTACAATCTTTAACCACACATCACCATTTCTTACATAGTCAATTGCTATGCAAGGGTGTGCAAAAGTTACTTGTCGAATAGTTCTTTGAAGCAGCCTTGCTGCCAGATCGAAACGTGCTGCCATGTGTGAGATATGTAGGTGGTAAGTTGTGAGTGACGCTCATAATCATGTCAACAGTCACGTACTGAGAAGACTCACGTACGTGACTTGTCAAACATCACATACGTACAATACCCCCCCCCCCTGTTTAATTCAGTAATTTGCTTCTATCTTCACGTGGGGTCGTCCAGATCAGCTCACTACTGGCAAAATTATTATATGAAAATCAACAATATATCAGAGGTTTCATAGTATTCATGTAAAAAAAAGTTTACGTCCCACATTTGAGTACAGTGGGGGTGGTGGTGTCAAAGGTATGTTTCTCCCCTTGGTATCTCGTTCTGTCGACCCTGTTTGTTTTAACATATTACCCTTGTATCAGATCATCTCTTCACATCAATCACCAGCTTAGCTATTATATATCCCCCATTTCAAACGAGAATTATGTAAGCATCGCGTACGTGACTCTGAAAACAACAGGCTCATAAAAAAGCATCACCTGAGCTCCACATCGAGCGAATTGACTTGCAACTTCTCAGCAACAAACTACAGATATTGTACTATCAGGAAATGCAAAAAAATAATATATAATGCGTTTTGATTTTATCTTAACATGTAACACTTTTGGTCTACTTTAGTGTGACCAGACCCATATATATTTCTTTCAATCATGAAGTAAGCCGTATTTTAAGTGTTTTTTAAATAACCTTTACTCCCGCAAAAATGTTGAATATATTGTTACGGAGGAAAACCCGGAGAAAAAAATGAGGGCAATATAGGGGTCAAATAATAAATCAATCTAGGTGGAATCAAGATTACCCTTGATCAACGGTTTTCATTTAAAATTATAATAAGACTGAATGGATCTGTAATTTTGAAGACAGACATGTATTTTAACTCGTTATTTCAAACATTCAGTACGTTTTATAGATTGCACCACGAATTCAGAAAGTTCAACTCTGGTATTTCCTTGGGAAATTCATTTAATTTTTTATTATGTTTGGGGCAATCAGTTGAAAAGAAAACAAATATAAAATGTGTGAATTACGGCACAGATGTTATAATTAATGAGTCGTTTTATTTGTTATATAGATAATTCTAGAATTTGAAAGATCTTCACTCTTCTGTATTCTTGGACCCATGCGCGGATTCTGACCAGTTCACAATGTCTCATGTGATATGACCATCCCTCCATTTACAAAGTTTTTTATCATGTTCTGATCTATATATATATAAGCCTAACTAACTCACCCCAACTAATTTACCAGACGACAAAATTTAAACTTTTGTTTAAAAAAATTGTGGCGATTTTAGTGTTTTGATATTTCGAATAACTATCATTCCCAATTTATATTTGCGAAAAAGTTACCTCACATCAATGACTGATTATGGCTTCAACTGCTGTAATATATGTCTGATCTCAGAGGTATTATTAATTATTGACGTAAACTGCAGTATATTTCTCATGGGTAAATTCTAGCTAAGCTGGAACACTTTCAAACATTTCCTCTCTAACCACCCTGAAAATTTCATTTAAAAATACTGTATAGTTGCGCTTGCTTGGCATGGGTTGGACCCTGTTGAATAACTGTCTTTGACAATATTACCAAAATATAGTTACACTCTTGGTTGGTGATCAATTAAATGTATAAGCTATGTTTTATAATCTGACCTGTCATGGCCCGCCACCCAAGCTAATTAAGTAGCAAAAAAATTATATTAAACCATATAGGCCTTTCAGTTATAATAAGTATATTGTGAACTGACATTTCTAAAGCCATCTCGTTGTACTTGTACTCTATAGACGGTCCCGGCAATAATAGAAGTGTTTTATAAACTGATTTTTATAAATTGGTCGTCGCTAGTTAAGTCAGCGTTCTATCTCCTTTTATGCCTAATAATACTCTGCAGGCGCCCCCTCTGTATTAGTAATACGTTTTACTCTGCAGGCGGCCCCCTCTGTATTAGTAATACGTTTTACTCTGCAGGCGGCCCCCTCTGTATTAGTAATACGTTTCAGCGTTCTATCTCCTTTTATGTCTAATAATACTCTGCAGGCGGCCCCCACTGTATTAGTAATACGTTTCAGCGTTCTATCTCCTTTTATGTCTAATAATACTCTGCAGGCGGCCCCACTGTATTAGTAATACGTCTCAGCGTTCTATCTCCTTTTATGTCTAATAATACTCTGCAGGCGGCCCCCTCTGTATTAGTAATACGTTTCAGCGTTCTATCTCCTTTTATGTCTAATAATACTCTGCAGGCGGCCCCCTCTGTATTAGTAATACGTTTCAGCGTTCTATCTCCTTTTATGCCTAATAATACTCTGCAGGCGGCCTCCTCTGTATTAGTAATACGTTTTACTCTGCAGGCGGCCCCCTCTGTATTAGTAATACGTTTCAGCGTTCTATCTCCTTTTATGCCTAATAATACTCTGCAGGCGGCCCCACTGTATTAGTAATACGTTTTACTCTGCAGGCGGCCCCCTCTGTATTAGTAATACGTTTCAGCGTTCTATCTCCTTTTATGCCTAATAATACTCTGCAGGCGGCCCCCACTGTATTAGTAATACGTTTCAGCGTTCTATCTCCTTTTATGCCTAATAATACTCTGCAGGCGGCCCCACTGTATTAGTAATACGTTTTACTCTGCAGGCGGCCCCCTCTGTATTAGTAATACGTTTTACTCTGCAGGCGGCCCCCTCTGTATTAGTAATACGTTTCAGCGTTCTATCTCCTTTTATGTCTAATAATACTCTGCAGGCGGCCCCCACTGTATTAGTAATACGTTTCAGCGTTCTATCTCCTTTTATGCCTAATAATACTCTGCAGGCGGCCCCACTGTATTAGTAATACGTTTCAGCGTTCTATCTCCTTTTATGCCTAATAATACTCTGCAGGCGGCCCCCACTGTATTAGTAATACGTTTCAGCGTTCTATCTCCTTTTATGCCTAATAATACTCTGCAGGCGGCCCCCTCTGTATTAGTAATACGTTTTACTCTGCAGGCGGCCCCCTCTGTATTAGTAATACGTTTTACTCTGCAGGCGGCCCCCTCTGTATTAGTAATACGTTTTACTCTGCAGGCGGCCCCCTCTGTATTAGTAATACGTTTTACTCTGCAGGCGGCCCCCTCTGTATTAGTAATACGTTTTACTCTGCAGGCGGCCCCCTCTGTATTAGTAATACGTTTTACTCTGCAGGCGGCCCCCTCTGTATTAGTAATACGTTTCAGCGTTCTATCTCCTTTTATGTCTAATAATACTCTGCAGGCGGCCCCCACTGTATTAGTAATACGTTTCAGCGTTCTATCTCCTTTTATGCCTAATAATACTCTGCAGGCGGCCCCACTGTATTAGTAATACGTTTCAGCGTTCTATCTCCTTTTATGCCTAATAATACTCTGCAGGCGGCCCCCACTGTATTAGTAATACGTTTCAGCGTTCTATCTCCTTTTATGCCTAATACTACTCTGCAGGCGGCCCCCTCTGTATTAGTAATACGTTTTACTCTGCAGGCGGCCCCCTCTGTATTAGTAATACGTTTTACTCTGCAGGCGGCCCCCTCTGTATTAGTAATACGTTTTACTCTGCAGGCGCCCCCTCTGTATTAGTAATACGTTTTAAAACTGATTCATATAAACACGATATAAAGGTGGCGTCGCTATAATTACATGTATCTCGACGTTTTATCTCGTTGTACTTTGTAGACGGCCTCGCTATAATAGTAGTGTTTTAACATGGACTTTTATGTGGACCACAATAGTCTATTTTTAACATTATATTGTATTTTTACATTAATGGTAGTGTAGGTAGATTTCTATAGTTAATCATATAAACGCTAATTAACCGTTAATAAAGTACTGCTATTGGGAGCGAGATTATGTTTTAACATCAAGATATTTAAATGTTTGGTCTCCAATTAGGCCAATAGGAGTAATTTTCACACACTTGAAAATGAAATGAATCGGGCTTTAGGCCACCTTTGTGCACATATAGGCTAAACTGGGCCAGGAGAACCTCCTGAGGATGGTGAGATGATTGAGATGACACTGTCCTCCAGACACAGGATTCGAAATTCGAGCCCTGGCGGTCTGAGGCCGAGCACGCTACCTCTCGGTCACGGAGGCTCCCCACAATACTAACTTTCACACGTGGATGGGGAAGAAACAATTTTGTTTCTTTCAAACCGCCGAGACCGGGAACCGAACCCCGGACTCTGGCGTGAAAGGCAGCGGTGCTAACCACTACCCTAGGGCCCCCGCCCTTCACACACTTGAAGACAATGACCCACAACTTCACTCACTCACTAGAGCTGCTAATACTATGTGCTGCATTTTGCCAGCTCAGGTGTTTAATAATTAATAATAATTAATAAAAAAATTATTTTAATGTACATACACGCGTTTATTTCCATATTAATTATATAACAAAAATTATATTAGGAATACTTAAACAAAACAAATGCAGGTTGCTCACAGTAAGCTTAGAGTAAATAATACCGCGTATAGACGATTTTGTGCGGTAAATTAGTATTTTTTTGCCATTATTAAGCTTAACCGAGAACTGATTTTTATCAACATGCAGAGCAAATTTGGACAAGATACATTAAAAACTTTAGAAGTTATCATGCCCACAAAGAGATGTTAACTCCCGACACCAAAATTAAATTGCAAAAGCCCACCTTTTTTTTAATTAAAAGTTGGACTAACAAGTGGCTGAAGGCCACCATAATCCTTCCCTGAAAACTTACCTTTTGTTTCATAGTTATGGTCTAGCTCAGATATTGCACATATTAAAGTCACTGATAGCTGAAAATTGGCTATGTTGAGTGCGATGACCTTTAAATTTCTTCATGGCATATCCCCAACTGAAAACGCACATTTTGTTTTATAGCAATGGTCTAGCATCTGTCACGGTTTGTCAAATATCACCAACATTATAAGAAATAAAGTTTTTGGGGCAGAGAGAATATGTAGGTCAAAAGGTAAATAATGGCCGATAGTCGGTCCTTTGGAATTTTTCAAGGGCTTATCTAGATCTGATTGCAGACAGATTTGTCTTCATATGTGTTGGAGGTTTATTATTTTCATTTTTAGGGTTAGCTTTATTCTGCTACGCCCAGTTTTCAGCATAGGCCCTTATTGCCAAATAATATGTTACTGAAATGTATAATATAGTTTGTGATAGATGCTCAGTTAGTCAAATAATTCAATTTAGAATATGTATATTTTCAAAAAAATTGCACTATTTTTCATCATTTGAAGCTGGAAATATGTTTCTTGAAACCTGATATATTTAGAATTTAAATAGATTTAGTTCACAGTCAGAAGAGAGAAGATGGCGAGTCCTGGCGTATATCACTGTTAGCCTGGAGACGGTTGTGTATACACTGACATACACAGCTACAAATAACAAACACAGCAGCTGCTTACATTACAAGTAAGCAGACACTGCCTTTCGGGTTTATAGAGGTATCGACTCACTCACGGAAAGCGGGACTTTCCTTCAGTAATGCAGAACCAATAGGACTGACTTCAGTACAGAACACTGGGGATAGGGTTGAGGTAAAAGGCAGGCAGGAGAAGTTAACCCACGAGTGTGTTGAATGCTGCTCGGGGACGAGCAGATATTTGAGAGGGGAGTATGTAGCCGGGTGTGTGTATGGTGGACTGGAGTAATTACTACTCTGGCCAATGAGTCGACTCTTTGGCTAGACGCGTAGCACTCAGGCATCACGATGCCAGGGTTGGTGGTTAGATCCCCGGGCTCGGCAGCTTCAACACTGTTACATATGACTCACCCAGATATGGTGCATGCGATTGGTCGAGATGATTTTCTCTATCAATGATTGCCCGAGATCTAGTTCAGCCACATTGACACTGCACTGTATCAATGTCATGTGTCTGTCGTACGTCAATGTCGAAATATCCAGAGATGTGAGTGACCTAGATATTGTGTGTGTGATTGGTCAAGGAAGACCATCTCGTCCAATGATGTGCCGAAGATCTAGATCAGCCGCTTTAAGAATGTTTGCCACTACAATTGTGGCTATTAAGATGCTATTAAGACCAAGGGTTAGATTTTCAAAGGCAATATATATGATTTCAAAGCAAATATATTATGATATCGATACAATATTTTTCAGAGTAGAATATCTGCCAGCTTCCCCCATTTTCAAACTCTCATTATGACAATTTCTAAAGATTATATTGGCCTGGTTTGATCCCAAGGTAGGCATTTTTCTCAGTAAAATCTATAGGCTATCTACAAGCTATAAACCAATAGCTCAACACACAGCTCAAAAACTGGAGACGCTAACTGTTGTAAAATTGACGCATAAATCATAATAACTCAGCAAATACAATAATGTATGCTTATTCAGAAACAACGTTTGGTCGGCCTACTATAGGCTATGTGATGACAGACTAGAGCCTGACGGCACTGAAGTAGAGCTTACGTCGCTCTTCAGGGTTATTGTTCTACGGACAGCTAAAATGGAGCTGTTTCACAATAATTATTAAAGCTGCTTAACTGTTTTGCTTATTTTAATCAAAAGACATGGTCAGAGAAAATGGTGTTTAATTTACTATTTAACTGTTCAAAGTATTAAAACCCAGTGGGGGTTTCTGAACTTTAAAGTCTGAAGTTTGAAGTCCAAAGTCTGAACTCCGAAGAAATCTGAAGTAGATTATTAGGAGAGGACTTGTTGACCCAGTGAACTGTATATACATGTAGTTCACTGGGTTGACCTGTACGCTGTTTACTGGGCCACGCGTCAGCTCTAAAGGCTGACATGGTATCACAGAAATACAGATATTTTAACTGTGTTTATCTGAGCATCTAAATAGAAATCTCAAAAATGGATCTCGTGGTGCAATGAAGAAAGTTCTTTTTAACAGACACATGACGTTAAATATGTTCTCAGCTCAACGAATTTAACGTCATTGTTGTGAAATAAATCGACACTAAAATACATTAAGCCCAGACAACTGCAACAGTAGAGCAAAGCTCTACTAAAAACTGGATTTATGGGTTTTGTCATTTTTAAGAAGATGTGAGTGATAGACATTTGGTACACACAGAAAATAGACACAAAAAAAAACAAATCCCAGAATCCATTTTGTGAACCATATTAAAACATTATTGGAATGAGTTCGAATAATGTAAGAAATCACGTCCGAGGGGGGACTTTAGTGCAGCGGCGGCAGAGATGTCATCTTACATGTGGAGACAGAATAACCCAGAACTCATTGAATGAGTACACATATTTAATCAACATAATCATAATTTACATTTACATCACTTACAATAACAATTAAGGCCAGCCTTACTATCAAACACCAAACTTTACCAATGTTGATTTCATGTTGGGCCAGCATCTCAGATGATGAACCAACATTAAATCAAAATTGGGTGAAATTGTGTGTTTGCCAAGTTACAATCAACATTGCAAATCCTACATTCCAATTATTACATGTTATTTGATTGGCCCAATGCTGGCTTAATGTTGGGCCACCGTCTACGATGCTGGCCCAACTTTAAGCCAGCATTGGGTGTGAAAATCAACCCTAAAAAGCGCTAAATGTTCACTCACGTCAAATTGTGTGCGACCTGCAACTTCAACCGGGTAAAAATGTGCAACTTGAAGCAAAGTATATAACAATCTTTAAATTTAATTTATTCCTCATTTATCTTATAGGTGTTTTTATTAAGGACAATCAGAAAGGCTTAAAACGCCGACAGATGTGATTAGCATTTCAACGGGTAAAGGGACTAGCCCGCCACAAAACGTTACATGTGAGGCTACAGATTGTTGATTACCATGTTTTACCATGAAAGCGCTGAATTTTTTTATGAAAACCATGGAGACCAAAGGGTTTTTTTTAATTTGAAAACATCATAAATGATTTACTCAGCTCTTTCCGACTCATTTGCATACCTATGTTAAGGGTCTACGACTATTATAAATATTTTTACTCTTACAGTGTCGGGACCGACTTTAGACATCAGAATCTGACGTCTACAGACGTCAGATTCTGCCGACTAAAGTTGATCTCCATGCTGTAAGGGTTAAATCAATGCAGTAATCGAATCAAATAATAAAAGATACTTTGTCACACACTTGAAATTGTGTCTCGCTACTGTGACCCGCAACATCAAGTGTGTAAAACTTAAATATATATAAGTACAATTTGTATCGAAAGTTATACCAATCTAGCAAGTTATACCAATCTAGCAAATGCAAAGCATAATTCTCATTTAAAATTTCTTGTCTAAAGAGTAATCGGAAAGGCTAAACAAGGTAAAGGGACTAGCCCGACATAAAATATTAGCTGCAGTAGTCACAAAGTTAAACCTTGCCTGTACTTAACAGTTACTGAATTTTAACTTTTATTTCTAAAATATGTTACTTAATAAAGAGTAAAATTCACAAAGTAGACTTTATAACAACAGCAACCTAGGCAAAACTAGGTGTTGGTCGAGTCCCTTTAACCCCTCATGATGCATTAAAGCATCATCTTAAAGCCCTGAAAACAGATTTAATTTTCCTATGATTAGAGGTTTTAGAATGAATATTTACATGAAACTGGTCTACCAATACATGGCAATTTTCTTTAATTTTCCACCCACATCAAATCATCTTCATCCACTACAAGCCGAGAATTGGGACAGCAATTCGAGGCTTGTAGTGGATGAAGATGTTAATGATAAATTCAGGCTTCAAACGGTTAAGCTTCATAATAATACGAACATTACAATGTAAAATAATAGAAAAAAAACTGTTCACATATTTTATCAAAAACATGTTACACAGTAGATGCTTGTGGAGTTCAGTATATGGAGTTAAAAAATAAAAGATTTTATAGTATTTATAATAACATGCACAGGGTTATTAATATTTTCAAATGAATACATATCGCTATCCACAGTAACAAAGATATAGTGAATACATACTGGTCGAAAAATATCAGTTAAAATTGTCAATCCTTTTGAGAAAAGTCATTTTCTATGTTATGTGTATGTTTTAACCTTAAACCGCTAATAGCGCCTATAGTCGTTTAAAATCCATTTTATTAGTGGATCAAATCACTGTTACTGGGAACAAAATGTGGCTTCTTATTAGAGGATCAAATCACTGTTACTGGGAAAGAAATGTCGCTTTTTATTAGCGGATCAAATCACTGTTACTGGGAACAAAATGTGGCTTCTTATTAGAGGATCAAATCACTGTTACTGGGAAAGAAATGTCGCTTTTTATTAGCGGATCAAATCACTGTTACTGGGAACGAAATGTCGCTTTTTATTAGCGGATCAAATCACTGTTACTGGGAACAAAATGTCGCTTTTTATTAGAGGATCAAATCACTGTTACTGGGAACAAAATGTCGCTTTTTATTAGAGGATCAAATCACTGTTACTGGGAACAAAATGTCGCTTTTTATTAGAGGATCAAATCACTGTTACTGGGAACGAAATGTCGCTTTTTATTAGCGGATCAAATCACTGTTACTGGGAACGAAATGTCGCTTTTTAAGCATCAATACATGTATTTGCAAATATTTGGTTTCAAATGAAACAAATACAAGTAATTTCCCTCACATTTTAATTTTCACCCACCTGAAGTGTCTTAATACAGTGACCCACAACTGCAGGTGGGTGAAAAATTTTATTGATTCACTTTAGCCCTTTAAGGGTAATTGAAACCTGACTCTGACAGGGCATACTGTGCTGGTCAATAAAAACATACATGGGTAGGTTTTATACTCATACAACACTTTCTCTAACTGGGGTTGACAATTTTAACTAACTTTTTTGCCTTATTTTTCATGAATATATTATGAATATTTACAATAATACACAGTATCAGTTATATACAGCATCAGACACACTGTGAGGACAATAGCTTGTCAGAGTTTAGTGCTTGACACCTGCACAATTAGGGTAATATATAACCCTTTCAATCCTGAATTTACCATCGTCATCTTCATCCACTACAAGCCGCGAATTGCTGCCGCAATTCTCGACTTGTAGTGGATAAAGATGACTTAAGTGGGTGACAATTTTTAGAAAATTGCCATGTTTTGGAAAAAGTTTCATTTATATTTTCCTTTTAAAACACCTTGGTTTTAGCAAAATTAAATCTGTTTTCAGGTATGTAAAATGATACTTTAATGCATCGTGAGGGCTTAAAGGGTTAAGGTGCTCAATTGTAGAATTGTAATTTTTACCATCATGAAATTGTGTCTTTCTACCAGAATCTGATTGATTCTTGGAACCATGATTAACCCTTTAAGCCCCCACGATGCATTAAATCATCATTTTACATCCCTGAAAACATACCTAATTTTCCTACAACTAAGGGTTTTAGAACAAAAATTTCCATGAAACTGGTTTATCAATATGTGGTAATTTTCTTTAATTTTCAAACCACATCAAATCATCTTCATCCACTACAAGTCGAGAATTGCGGCAGCAATCAGCGGCTTGTAGTGGGTGAAGATGACTTTGGTAAATTCAGGATTGTAAGGGTTAACTTATTTTCAACATGCCCATTTAGCAAACTTGATGGTGTTTCTCATTGAAAGAATCGTTGAAGAACAAATAAAGATGCTGAAAAGAGGTATAAATGTGATTAGCACCTAAAGGGTTAACCCTTACAATGCTGAATTGTTATTTTTATATAAGCCGTGGAGACCAAAGGTTTTTTCAATTTGAAATCATCATAAATGTCCTAGTCAGCTCTTTCCGATTAATTTGAATACCTATATTATGGGTCTACGGCCGTTAAAAATCTTTTTACTCTTACAGTGCGGGGATCGACTTGTCGGGGATCGTGTCGATCCCCGCACTGTAAGAGTTAAAGGGTTAATCTGGTGTTAACCCTCTAACCCTGAACCTTTTCAGTGCTGAAGACGACATCAAAATTCAGAAATTACACATTCTGACGTCTAAAGTTGTGCCCTGCACTGAAAGGTTAAAAAAATGTAATGGCCGTAGATCCATAACATAGGTATTCAAATGAAGTGCAAAGAGCCAAATAAGACATTTATGATGATTTCAAATTGAAGGGTTGATGTGCTGAGCTATTCTGATAGGTAAACAGCCATTTACTTATATCTGGTAATATTCGCGATGTTTTTATTTCCGTGAATTTCGCGAGGAGGACAAATTTGCAAAATCAAGAATCTCGCAAAAATTAATACTATAATTGCGCTTCTAAAGAAAACTGAAAATTCGCGAATTGTAAACCTCGTAAAAAATCCAAAAATCTAAAACTCGTTAAAATTTCAACAAGCGAAAATTACCAGATCTACACTATATGTTTTTAACTCATAC
This sequence comes from Flabesymbios commensalis, assembly GCA_964017125.1. Classification (NCBI taxonomy): domain Eukaryota; kingdom Metazoa; phylum Annelida; class Polychaeta; order Terebellida; family Flabelligeridae; genus Flabesymbios; species Flabesymbios commensalis. Next base: position 110,613,912 of record OZ024904.1, on the reverse strand, counting down.
ACCACTAAGCATGACTAGAGTCGTTTTAATTTGTTTTTCTACGCGATGAAAGATTCTGTGGGCAGACTTTACAGGTGCTGCTTATAATTTTAACATTGGCGGGGGGGCATTGCAAATGTCTAGCCAGGTGCCCAGCATTTATGACTATGTGCCCGTTGTGATGGGCGTCGCCATGCCCCTTCTGAGTCCCAGAAGGAACACAGATAAATGCTACAAGGCTTTCATGGAGTGATTAAATGTGACAAAGGTTTGTTCTTCGACATAAATAAAATACAACATAATGATGGAGAAGTAATAAAGTACCATAAGCATGATAAGAGTAACGGTGAATACAGTATCATAACAGTACACCCATAAACATAACGATGAGTAGCAGGATTGACAAATGTATAGTAAACTTGATTTGCAGGATTTTATCGTCACATTTGGTTTTCAATTTTCTTCAACCCTTGTGCTTCTAGGACCGTATAATAATATAGTTTCAATGAATTTTCATATTAAATAAATTACCAGTGAAATAGATATTTTCTGGAATTATTTGAATATTTGAAGCTGGTTTAACCCTTAAAGCGCTGAATTATTTTTCTAGCAATTATGGAGGGTTTCTTTCAATTTGAAATTATCATAAATGTCTTATTCATCTCTTTCCGATTCATTTTAATACCTATGTTATGGGTTTACGACCATTAGAAATATTTTAATTCTTACAGTGCGAGGACAGACTTTAGTCGTCAGATTCTGCCGTCTAAAGTCCCCGCACTGTAAGAGTTAAGCCTCAAATGATGATAGCAACAAACAATTCAGAAGGACAGCATTAAAATTAATAGATCTACATTATACAGACCTAGCATTACAAGGGTTAATGTCAAAAAGCATAACTGAGCCATTTCCCAGCAAACACGACACTGTGTTGGCTCAATGTTGGCCCACTGTCGGCAAAGCTGAACCAACATTGAACCGGCACAAGGTCAACATTCCATTTCACAGGTTATGAACGTTTTTTTCGAAACATATCTTCTGACGGCAATAAGAAATCCACACTATAAAATAAGGACAATAGCAATTATATTGTCAAATTGAGTGATTCTGATGTATGAGGCGAGAATTCACAGCTTACAGTGACTGAAAATATGATGAAATATCCAGATAGATAAACGGTTTTATGTAGTGGTGTGGTACACTTAATATCCGGATAGATAAACAGTTAGTTGTAGGTCTAGTGGTACACTTATTTACAACAAATCATTGTAGTCAAGAATTTAGTATGGTGCAATTCATCTTCGCAGGTTTTTTTTCAGATTTCAGTTACTCATGATGTTGATTGTACGGTTGTTTGAGTTACTGAAGCTGAGCGCACAAAGCTTCGAAGATGTCACTTCTGCTGGAGATGTGTGAGCTGTACAGTCGTTTAGACCAGAGGCTAATCATCTAAGCTTCCGTTTCTGAGGCTCAGTGATAAAGGCATACATGACTGTCATTGTCGTGGAAAATGTATGTATATCATGGTCATTTAGACCACAGACTTGTGTCAAGGCTGAGAGAGAGAATATCTTGGCGGCTGCTGCTGCTATGGAAGATGTTTGTATTCCACGGCCGTTTACACCACAGCATTATCAAGCCTGTATATCTGAGGCTGAGCAGCAGTAGGCCTTTATTGCTGCTGCCACGGGAGATGTGTGTATTGTAATGTTATTCCCTTGTCCTGACGAATTGTTTGCCTTTATTTTTCGTCATTTGAAGCTGGAATTGCTTACGCAATTTCCAGCTCTAAATGACAAAAAATATGTACATTGTTTTGAAAAAATACATCTTCTGACTTGAATTATTTGATTAGGCTAAGCATTTACCACAAACTATATTATTCATTTTAGTGACAAATTATTTCGCTTAAAATCTGCTTGCAACCGTATATATATACGGAGTATAGGCTTGTCGTCTAGGATTGTAGTTCAACTGCAGAAGGCCTTTACTGCCACAATAAGCAGAGATGTGTACGTTGTACAGTCATTTAGATCACTGGCTTATCATCCAGTGTTGCTGAGGCTCAGAGAGAGAAGGATGCTGCTGCTGCTATGGGATGCGATGGCTTCACAGGCTTGTTGTACATACAGACCTGTGCTGCTGAGATGTGTATTGTACAGTCATTCAGACAGCAGGCTTCCCAAGGCTTTGACCCAATGTTGTAATAATATTGGGCCAGCGTCATAGACAATGGCCCAACATTAAATCAGCATTGGGTCAAAGTTTTGTGCTTGCTGGGTTATTATCTAACTTCTAAACTTGTGTTGAGGTCGAGTGGTAGCAGGTCGTTAATGCTGTGGCAGCAAAGTAAGATGTGTGTATTGTACGGTTGTTTAGACAACGGGCGTGTCATCAAAGTTTGTATTACTGAGGCTCAAGATGTGTGTATTGTACGGCTGTTTATACTAAAGGTTTGTCATCCAGGCTTGTATTACTGAGGCTTAGCGGTAGCAGTCCCTTACTGCTGCCGCTGCTGCTATGGGAGATGTGTGTATTGTACGGTTGTTTAGACCATGGCCTTGTCATCCAGGCTTGTATTACTGAGGCTCAGCGGTAGCAGACCCCTACTGCTGCCGCTGCTGCTATGGGAGATGTGTGTATTGTACGGTTGTTTAGATCACAGGTTTGTCATCTAGACTTGTATTACTGAGGCTGAGAGGTAGCAGCTCCTTACTGCTGCCGCTGCTGCTATGGGAGATGTGTGTATTGTACGGTTGTTTAGACCACAGGTTTGTCATCTAGACTTGTATTACTGAGGCTTAGCGGTAGCAGCCCCTTACTGCTGCCGCTGCTGCTATGGGAGATGTGTGTATTGTACGGTTGTTTAGATCACAGGTTTGTCATCTAGACTTGTATTACTGAGGCTGAGAGGTAGCAGCTCCTTACTGCTGCCGCTGCTGCTATGGGAGATGTGTGTATTGTACGGTTTTTTAGACCACAGGTTTGTCATCCAGGCTTGTATTACTGAGGCTTAGCGGTAGCAGACCCTTACTGCTGCCGCTGCTGCTATGGGAGATGTGTGTATTGTACGGTTGTTTAGACCACAGGTTTGTCATCTAGACTTGTATTACTGAGGCTTAGTGGTAGCAGTCCCTTACTGCTGCCGCTGCTGCTACCAGAGCTGCTGTAACCGGCGGTATCGACGACAGGAGTCCCGGGGAGAGCTGGGAGGCAGAGAGAATGCTGGGAGCCCGGACATCCGTCTGCGTCATCCTGGCCGCTGTAGAGCACACCGAGGTGAGCCGCGGGGCTCAAAGGGTCATCATGTTCATCTGAAAGAGACAAATATAATAAATATAACATAATACAGCTGTACAACACACCAAGGTGAGCCACGGGGCTCAAAGGGTCACCATGTTCATCTGAAAGAGAAAACATGAATATAATATAATAAAGCTGTACAGAGATAACATAAATATAATATAATACATGCCACTTGGCTTAACCCTTTCAAGCCTCAATTTACCATTGTCATCTTTATTCACTACAAGCCTCGAATTGCTGTCGCAATTCTCAACTTGTAGTGAATGAAGATGACATGAAGTGGGTGACAAACTAGATCTTACATTTGCATATCAAATATGAAAGTCGCCACCTTCCACAATTAAAAGTTTATTGCCAATGCAGTCATGATGGAGCTATATAACAGAATGGCCATGGTGGCCATCTTGGATATGCACTTTATCTAATTTTCGAACTCGACCAGGGCAATCCACCAAAGAGTGTTCAGAAAAAAAATGCGAAGATCGGATGAATATTGGCGACTTGATAAGCAAATTAGGCCATGCCTGCCATCTTGGATATGCAAATTAGCTGATTTTCTAACTTAAGCAGTATAATCCATCAGAGGGTGTTCAGAAAAAAATTGCAAAGATCGGATAAAAATTGTCAACTGGAAAGCGTTGAAGTCGTCAATTTGTTGAAGAATACAAATATCTTACTGTAAGGTGCAGGACCTGGGGAACCAAACAATTTTTTAACTACAGATAGTGCTAGATGAGTTGTTATTGGAGAGAATGAATAATATCAACCAATATTTCCATAAAAAATGTCAGATAGTCACAAAATTGTCAGAAATCCCACGTTGTGTGACAAATATGCTGAAATATGAGAGCAGCTCGAAAATCTGACAGAAACTGACGTAAAAATCTGATAAAAAAATCTGACATCAGAATATATGACTCCAGCCTCAGAATCTGACATCAAAATCTGACATCAAAATCTGACATCAGAATCAGAATCTGACATCAGAATCTAACGGCAAAATCTGACATCAAAATCTGACATCAGAATCTGACATCAGAATTTGACATCAGAATCAGAATCTGACATCAGAATCTGACATCAGAATCTAACGGCAAAATCTGACTTCAGAATCAAAAGTTGACATTAGAATCCTGCCCTGACATTAGAATCTGAAGTCAGAATCTGACGTCAAAATCTGACGTCAAAAGTCAGTTCCCGCGACGGATTGATAACCAATAAAGAAATAATACACTAGGATAATATAAAATCGATATAAATAGAGAAGAATATAATCCAGTTGTACTGCACCAAGCTGCACCATGAGTCAAAATATGATGCAGGCCAAGATCTGAATAAAGTTTTGTAATGTGTGGTCAGCAGTGGTTTATGCTGCTACACGAGTTATTTTTACATCAGCCAATTTTAACGCTACATTAGCTATTTTAAAATTTGCTGCTACATCATCTTTTTTTTATTCCACCTCAGCTATTTTTGCTGCGACTACAGCCATTTTTAATGCTATGTCAGCTATAATTATAGTTCATTTCGAACCAGTTTAATGAGATGCCTATCACGTTTGGTGGATAGTAACCCTTAAGCGCGACTATAGTCGTTTTTAATCCATTGATTTGGCCAATCACTGTCGTGGAAACGTAATGAGTGTATAAACATTAAGATTTGAAAATGTTTTGTCTTAAATTAGCTGGATAAATCAGTTATTGGGAATGTTTGGTGTCAAATTAAACAAATATGAGTTATTTTCAACCAGTTGAAGTTGTGGGTTTCGGTAGCGAGACACAACTTCAATAGGGTAAAAAGGTAAATTATTTTATTTAAGGCTTTAAAGGTTAATTTTCATACAGCAGAGTTGGTTGGGTACTAGTAGTTTGTTCTATCAATTATTTTTGACTATTTTACATGGTGATTGTGAGCATCACAGTCTGATGGACACAGAGTCTCCATCAGTCACTGCTACGGGGACAGTCTGTAGAGGTCAGAATCTGACGTCTGTAGACGTCAGATTCTGACGTATAAAGACGGTTCATCACTCACTGCTACACACTGATTCTGGTTTACTATTACTTTACCTGGAGATTGATCAACGTCATAATCCGGCGGAGGAATATCTCTGTCTTCATCCTCGCAATCATTCTGTAGAACACAACAAGACATAGATTATAATCAAAGTTATAGCACAAATAACTCGCACTCAAGTACAGGTCTTTGTTAACTCTTCCAGATCGGAGATTGACTTTACATGTAAGAATCTGATGTCTACAGACGACGTCTATTGTCTGCCTCCGCACTGAAAAGGATTAAAATATAAAAAGTATTTTGTGAGAGATGTGACAGATCAAATAATCAGCTTACAAGATGTCTATTTGTCATAAATATATACAAGAAAATGATTTGAAGAACAATTACAGCACTTTATCAATTCAGCAGTGGTGGGTAGTATAGGCCATAGAGCACTGTGGATGACTGTAGGCTATACTGACAACTCACCGACGACATGTGCTCATGTGCAATACAGGCCCACTCGCTCGGGAACGTGAGGCGATCAGTCAAGCGTTAACAAGGACAGTGGGGGGGTAGGCCGTTTAACATCAGGCATATGCGGCATATAACTAGCTGTGGGCTATAACACACCTTCGAAAATTGATCAGAAAAAAGCTGTGTGCTACTTTCTGCATTTTTTTTTACTCAGTATTGTGGGGAGCCTCGGTGACCGAGAGGTAGCGTGCTCGGCCTCAAACCGCCAGGGCTCGAATTTCGAATCCTGTGTCTGGAGGTCAGTGTCATCTCATTCATCTCACCATCCTCCTGGCCCAGTTTAGCCTATATGTGCACAAAGGTGGCCTAAAGCCCGATTCATTTCATTTATTTACTTTCTGCATTTTACAGTACTTTATGAAAAGCTTACAAATTTCTCTCCGCAAAATATTATATCAAGCATATCATCAAATCAATGCAGTCTGATGCACAATGTAAATATTTATGCAACATCTATTTATCCCCACCTTCAAACACTCACGATGCAATAAAGCATCATTTTGCATCTCTGAAGGATAACAGCATTTCATAAAAACTAGGGGTTTCAGAACAATTTTTTATGGAACTGGTTAATGATTATAACAATTTTTTTTTCATTTGTCCCCGACTTCAAGTCATCTTCATACACTACAAGTCGAGAATTGAGACAGCAATTCACAGCTTTTAGATGGTGAATTCAGGCTTGATAGGGTTAAGCCAGCTCTGAGTCAATACAACATGTTAGCTGTATTGTGACAGCACTGGGCGGGTGTTATGTCACTGATCCGTGTGGTGAGTAAGTGTGTTAGTGTGTGTGAGTTAGTGTGTTAGTTAGTAGTTAGTTATAGTTGCAGTCAACTTCCACCAGCGTTAGGTATTTTCGCCGATTTCTCACTCAATTCTTGATCAATTCCATGATATTTTGCAAGCACTCTTTGCAACTATTCCGGTGCCTACCCAGAAAATTACGTGAACAGACATGGGGTCGAATACATACAAATGTAATCGAATACGAATACATTGTAAAGTCATGAATACGAATACAAATACTCCATTTTAAAAATGTATTCGAATACGAATACATTACTTTTCAAATGTATTCGAATAAGAATACGAATACATTATATTTAAAACTTGAAAATGTCACTAGTGATATAAATATATATTTTTGTACATATATTCAGTATATGTATAATATCACTGAACTAATATGATTTCTATTAAATCTTTAATTGTTATAAAGCATGTTAAATTACCACTCCCGTGATCATTTAAAATATTAAGTATTATGTTTTATTGAATATAACGATTCAAATGCTTGTATTTTGCTATATACTAGCTTGTTAAAGTAATAAGTACATAAAACCGCATAGATTAAGGTACAAGTTTGAGAATAAATAACAAAGATAAAATATATAATTTGTACAAAAAGTTTTTTGTACAAAACCTTTTTATATTGGTGCAACATTGCATTGCATGTAATGTCTAGAATGTAGACCTGTACAGCATTAAATTGGTGTCCGTTTACTACTCGTGAAATATGATCTCGGGCTCCATATAAAAAAATATATATAGCCTGAAGCATTTATACAGATTGTGGTAGGCCCTATCTAGTTGTATTATTTTATTACATAGAAAAAATATTTTCTATTGTCTTAGGTGAATAATGCATAGGGCTATTTTTTGTGACCAATAATTATAGAAAATAAAATGTGATTCCATAGACATTTTAATGAGACGATTCTAGCACCGATAGGGTTAATTGCATAGTCATTGTTAAGTTGACCAGCTGCGTCTTCGCTGAGGTGTTCATCTGTGTGGATTATTTTCTACGCACCAGTGATGTAGGTGTCAAGGCGTGTTTCTTTGTTCTTTGGCACACTGTGCAGGGCAGGGTGGGGGTAGGGATGTCGGCCGTGGTTTGTAACCAATCAAATATTGAGATATTGTCACAAAATAAGAGGGTGAAAGGATTTTTCTAATGGCGGTGACAGGGGAGGGGCAATGTCAGTGATCGCCAGTAGTCTGGACATTATGTGACCAATCAAATTGAATGCATGTACCATGTGTACCAACAACGAATGTCATCGTTTTTCCAGATATTGATGACAGGGGGGGGGGCACTGTCGGTGACTGCAAGTACTGTATTTTTAATGAAGGCCTAAATGCCCTAAGATTAAGGGAGTAACTTCTTGTCCTGTCTCAGGTTTGTGAAATCAGCCGTGACCAGTGATTTATTTTGTTTTTAGCGTCAATTAGCTCAGGCACCGTATAGACACAACGTTTTTAGTAGTGTTAAGTCAAAAGGCAACGAGTTAAGACAGAAATATTTGGTCTATCGCTATTTTTCACAACTTAGCTGTCCAATGTTCTGCGTGTGTAAGATCACGGCAAGGAGGAACAAATAAATTAGTTGTGCCTGTTTAAAAAAAATCATAGTTACACTAATCCACTAATCGCTTTTTAAAAACTGTTGGCACTTCAACTGTCTAATGGTGTGAAGTTCGCGAGATTTCTCTGGAGCTTATCAGTTAGACCAGTGTGAAAGGAATGCCCCGAACCCACTCCCACTGCCCTGTGAAATATGATTAATCGTACATGTACCAAGCTTATATACCCATACAAATAAATAATAGTAGTTATTATTATTTATTTTTATTTTAGTAACTGAGAAAAAAAGAAAAACAATTTGGGATTTTTTTTACTAATCTCTGAGATATATGACATGCATTCAAAATGTATTCATAGTCAGCCAGCCATCGAAGGCTATCGTGTCACCATGGTGCAAATCTTTGTTACAAGCAATCTATCTATCCAGATATGTTCTATAGATACCAGAGATGAGCGCTAGGGCTGATAACAATTTTTTACAGTCCTGGAAAGTGTTTAAAACTGAAAAACAAAATGGCCACCAAATTCACTATGAAAAGTACTATTATTCCATATATCCCCTATCGTCAATAACACTTGTATATCTACATTTTCTAGGTGGTAATCTATTCAAAGGCAATCTATTGAGTTTATTTAAAGCGATTTAATCATTTGCAGCTATTTTATTATTATTAGTTATTGCAAAAATAACAAGCGATTATCAGTGAAAATCTAATTTTTTGATAGATATCATCAACTATTCACGCTGCTGTTACCATTATCATGTTTTAACCATGTTTTCATGGTCAGTAATATATTTAATTATGATTTTAATAAGATTTCATGGATATTTTGTAGAATATTACATCATGTGCTGCAAATATTACCATAATATTTGATATTTGATATATTAAAAGCCACCAGTCACCTATAATTAGTAATGTTGACGTCTCAAATTCCCAGAATAAATAGAAAAAAATGACAAATAATATACCTAAACAAATTAGACAACTGTTTGGGCAATATGAGTCATATGTTGCTTTAACACGGACATCAATCGGTATGCGGCGTCAAAAATAAGATTTAGTGGTAGGGATTTTATCCACAGGAGTGATGGACATAAACAAACGCATAAAAAATAAATCGCCTTCAAAAGCCCTCTGAAGCACGACGTAGGCAATCACTCTTTGTTGTGTATAGGATTACAAATTTGATAAAAATGAATATGTCAGAGATTTCAGAGATCCATAATTATAGCGCTGTTGCTGAACCCTTCATTTGAAGTGGTTACAAGCTTGTGTAGATAAAGATTCGTCATCCCTTCGCTCGACTGACGAGTGTGTGCTCATTTCTTCAAAGCATATTTATATATTACCAAAGAGTTAATACACCTATACAGGTAAATATAGTGGGTGAATTGATTAGATGATATTTACACGACAAAAGTGATTCCAATGAGCATTACATATGTGTTGATGTTATAGAAGATTACATTAATGACGATAAGGACGTGATACCTTGTATTTACAACATATTTAATTAATCCATTTGTACCAAAACAAGTAGATACTGGGCTAGAAAATTCAGCAGAATACACGATCTTAGTCTGTTGCGATACTTCATATCAGATACTTGGCATAAAGATGAGTGAGATAAGTAGATTATAGCTAGAAGATGCGCCTTCATCAGTATGAGCAGAATTGTTACATAGACCTACCTACCAACTAGAATTGTTCCTGATCACCCAGGAATTTTTTTGTTGGTCTGAAGGGTTTATTCCCCAGACCTCACACAAAATTGTCTGAGTCTGAGTTATACGGCAGCAGCGTGGGTCAGCTCCATCACAGACTGATGTCCCATAGACCAATGGCAAATCCACAAACTTGCTATTGGCAGGAGAAATTGCTTTTCAGAGGAATTGCTCATTATGAGTGAATGACTATTGCTTTACGTCGCCTTGTGCGCATTATCACAATATGATATATTATGTCAATATCTCGACAGAAAAAATGATGGATTTTATTTTAAGCAATATTGCACACTCCATGTGTTTTAAAACGTTGATATCGCTGTAATGCACAACCACGATGACAAACATCCGGCGTGGTCGGAATTAGAAATCAGTGTCACAGTTTTGATCCACAGCCGACTTTTTGTCCTGAGGAGAAATGGTGGTAAAAGGCCGATGAAAATGAATAAACATATTTGTTGTATCATGTTTGCATCTCGATTAAATTATGTGGTTAGGCCCTATGGTGTGCATTTGAATCCCATCATGCTCAGCTGTCACTGAGGGATGCAGTACTGTTGAAAACAACTATGGAAATAGTGCCTTTATTAAATGTTGTGACTGGTACAACACAGCAATCATGAATTGCTTGGTCAAAATACACTAATCTTTGATGACTAATCTGCTTATGACAAAGCCAGAGATCGAGTTGCAGACTTGTAGTGGCCTGTTCTCAAAAAGTATTACAGTGTTATTGTTGTGATAAGTCCTGAGATGGCATAATAGGCTAACCAATAAAGCATTCTAGTGTCATATTGGTTCCAACCACTAAATATCTCTAATAACGTTCAATGAACAATCCATTGATTAGGGGCCTACACAACATTGCCCACTATTATGATAGAGCTTACATCAGTCTTTATCCTAACTGGTAGTAATGTTTATTGGAATCTGGACACAGGATGAAAGATACTGGCATGGCTCTACATACAAATATACCATATAAACTTCATCATAGTGAGTATACACATGTGTATAAATGAACGCATTTTCTAAACACTACTCTTGTAGTGCTATATGGTATGCTTGGCTCCCTTAATAATACCCGAAATGTGTACTTCACTGATCTAACAACTTGTGATTATAGCCCATGCAATAAAAGACTTGATACATGTATTGATATACATTTATAGTGCACAACTTTTGTTTAAGCAAAAAAAAAAGAGTATCAAATATCTCAATGATCAGAGAACATCAGTCTCAAAGCTGTAGGCCCCCTATGATATATATCAGTGATACTTACACATGAACTTGTGTGTGTGTATTTGTCATTAGCTAAAAGTGGGGCAATCATCTAAAGCAGCGTTTATTGTCACTGTCAATGAAGATATTGACCACGTCCAAAATGTTCCTGACCCTGTGTCAGTGTCAGTATCTTCATCGATGGACATGCACTGGTACAGAGTATGGATAAGCCAACTTGTATGAAAGATCCACAAGAGTACATTCTGTGCAACAGGAGGTAATATGGAGACATTGAGCTAATGTATTCAGATAGGCTTATGCGAAACTTCAGCCAGACTAGTATGCCACTGTTGAGTTACCAATAATTGCTTTGTCTTGTACAGATGTTGTGTTACTTCTCATCAACTTATTTGATAAGAAAGATATGAATATGTAGACTTTTAGAGAAATATTTCCTGAATGTGGATACAGTCATGATATTAGGCTTCATGATATTCCAGACAGACTAGTGCAAGGTGAGAAAAATAATCTTCTTGGTGTGCTAATTTCATGTAAACTAAGTACTGGAAAATTGTGACAGCACATCCTCTTCCAAAATATTTGGAAAGCAATCAGCCTGAACTATCTTCAACCATAGCCCTCTGCTGCTTGATCTTGTTGGTGGTTTTGGCCGTTAATGTTGAGGATGTTTGTAGACATCACTTATTCAATCTAGTAGAGTTAATGCAGAAAAGCACATTTTTTACAAGGAAAGTTGAAGCACTATAGTATGATTATACTAAACAAAATATGCAATAATGGTGGAACATTATTTAGTCAGATATGGGAATATAATAAATGACTGACTATGCTTTTGAAAACAGAACACTAGCACGCTATGGAACTGCTCACTCCCTCACAGACACTGCCAAGTACAGATTATCCCACCTAAAAATTCACTGTATGTTATTCATCAGCCAATTATGTCAGAGTTGTAACCATCTCATGTTCCGTGATTGGTCGGTTCTCGTGTGCAAGAGATGGGGCGTGACGCATTGGTAGAGCGCCTGACTGACTCGCCAGTCATGTTCGAAATCAGCTAATCCTACTTGGGTCTATCAGAGAAATATCATCGTTTCTCCACTCTCAATGTGACTATAATATCACACTAATGGTTCTGACCAGCTGGTTTATCCACGTTGATTTCGTGCAATCCACGCGCTGTGTGCTCCTTCACATATCAGTGTGTGATCTGCATGACCGTCTGCATCCGCACTGTTGAATCAATGAGTAATCTAATGAATCAGACCTTGTGTGCTCATATATTCATATACATAAACCATATTAACCTGATACTTCACTGCAATCCATTGTAGCTAAATCTTCAGCTATAGTGTTCGAGGTACATGTCTTCTCGTTTAATGGCTCAATGCATTAGAAAATCTATGAAAAAATATATATTATGGTCTTTTGACAGATTTACAGTGGCTTTTTGGTAATTTTCTTTGCATATTCGGAATCAGTGACCTCTAAAATGTATAAAATAAAAAAAAAATTGTGAAATTCGGTCAGGTATCGGCAAAACTATACACAATTTAGATTTTTGTCGGCCATTTTGAATGACGTCATAATATGCTTTTAAGTGCAGTGAGAGTATTGTTATCCGGCCAGGCAGGGTCCCCAGGACCCTACTGGACATGCCTGATGGGTCAGATTGCTTGTAACAAAGAAATGCCATCTATTCATTTTTTGATCACTTTAGCAGCCCTTGGCTGGCTGACTATCAAAAAGTATTCATGAATACAGGGCTTTTAAAAAAGTATTTGAATACAATACGAATACTTGTATTCATAATTCATGAATACTTAAAAAAATGTAATCGAATACAGATGAATACGAATACTGAATACGAATACCCCATGTCTGTACGTGAAATTTGAGCAAGTATTTCAAAAATTAGACCATTTGACATGTAGTAGAATTTCGAGATTAAAGCTGAATGAAATTAATGGGTTTATAGAGAAGCGTCATAATTCAAAATTACTACATGTCAAATGGTCTAACTTTTAAACTAGATGATATTTTTTCTTGAAATTTTCAAGGAAGTTGCATTAAGACTAGAAAATAATGCTAGCCAAATTTCATGACAATCGGATGAAAATTTTGTGAGTAATTAGCGAAAAGCATGCAACACAAAAGTGGCAAATTTAAAGTGACTTTTATTTTAGTGTATTATTGTGTGTGCTCCTAACCCTAACCTTAACCCTCGGCGGCTGTTATGTCGTTTGAATACAAACATTTTCACATATGAAAGATTCCATGCAAGGAGTAATTAATGAGACACTTACCTCCAGAGCGTCGATGGCGACGGCGGCCCCCTCCTCCAAGTCCGGATGCGGCACTAGCACCATCTTACTGGATGGGTACCTGAAAATAATGCATACGACATACTATTGATTTGTTCCCATGAACCAGCACCTACTCAAGGGGTAGTGAGCCTAAAAATAACAAATAGAAATAGTATTGTATTAAATCCAAAAAGTACTAGTATTTACAAACAGCTATAATATGGTGTGATCACAACAAATGTATATTATGATTATGCTACAATTAGCCATCCCCTGTTCTATAATTTGGATTATTGCAAAATTAAGGTTTCAAAATGCAAGCAAACTACACACAAAAAGCCTGTGAAGGCTGTGATGCCAGTAGCAACATGGACAATTTGATGTAAATAATATAACAATAATTAATTTAGACCAAATAAAAATATCAAATTGCAGAAGAACTCAATTCTCTCAGCTGTGACCAAAACCTTTATAAGCATTGTTAAGTAAAAGTTTAAATAAAACATCATATATAAAGATTCATTGGGGAATATCGCTCACACATAAACATTGAGAAAGCCAACTCATCAGACATGTTCAAATCACTCGTCCTCCTTGTAAAATGTCAAAAAACTATCCACAAACTGATCATATACATTTTCAACAATTGTCGAAAATTAATAAAAAGGAAGACTTGTCTGCTTGACTTGCCTAATGATGACCTCTTGTACCTTGCTCCATATCACATTATCAAGGTACATGTATGTCAAATAGGTTACCTTATTTGTTGAGAAAATGATCATCTGCGGCACTCCCCAACTTTCTCCATCTTACATTATTGATGTATGTCATATATTTTACCTTATTTGTTGAGGAGAGGTTCGTCTACCGGCTTCGCTATCCTGTTCCATATCAGTTGCTTGGTCTCTACAAGTTTTCCTGTTCAGTAAATCTACACAGCCTTCCTCCATCGCAGATACGGATTCCTGCTGAAACGAGCGCTGACTGCGAGACGACGAGCGCCTGAAAAACATAGGAGAGAGTTATAACGAGCGCTGACTGCGAGACGACGAGCGCCTGAAAAACATAGGAGAGAACAATAACGAGCGCTGACTGCGAGACGACGAGCGCCTGAAAAACATAGGAGAGAGCTATAACGAGCGCTGACTGCGAGACGACGAGCGCCTGAAAAACATAGGAGAGAGCTATAACGAGCGCTGACTGCGAGACGACGAGCGCCTGAAAAACATAGGAGAGAACTATAACGAGCGCTGACTGCGAGACGACGAGCGCCTGAAAAACATAGGAGAGAGCTATAACGAGCGCTGACTGCGAGACGACGAGCGCCTGAAAAACATAGGAGAGAACTATAACGAGCGCTGAATGCGAGACGATGAGCGCCTGAAAAACATAGGAGAGAACTATAACGAGCGCTGAATGCGAGACGATGAGCGCCTGAAAAACATAGGAGAGAACTATAACGAGCGCTGACTGCGAGACGAAGAGCGCCTGAAAAACATAGGAGAGAGCTATAACGAGTGCTGAATGCGAGACGACGAGCGCCTGAAAAACATAGGAGAGAACTATAACGAGCGCTGACTGCGAGACGAAGAGCGCCTGAAAAACATAGGAGAGAGCTATAACGAGCGCTGAATGCGAGACGACGAGCGCCTGAAAAACATAGGAGAGAGCTATAACGAGCGTTGACTGCGAGACGACGAGCACCTGAAAAACATAGGAGAGAACTATAACGAGCGCTGACTGCGAGACGAAGAGCGCCTGAAAAACATAGGAGAGAGCTATAACGAGTGCTGAATGCGAGACGATGAGCGCCAAGAACAAATATAAGTTAACTAAGCTATATTCGAGAAAATTCTACAATTTTTGATTATTTTAGATTTTCCAAAAATACTACTACACGTCCCGAAAAATTTGTTCTCACGATATTTAAAAAGCAATATACATTTTTAAAACTTTTAAGTTAGCACTTATGCCCTCATATTTTGAATTCATAAACCTTTTACATTACTATGCCCCTGGAGAAAATGTTATTTCCTTATGTTTGTATTGTATACCTCACCTCACGGAGCGTTTCTTTCTGACGAGGGGGCTCTGTTCTGGTGTCGCTGGTAAACCTGTAACACATAAATCAAACTGATAACCTACACAATAACCCTTAGAGCACTGAGCAAAGAAATTAAAATTTTCAGCCACTTGAAGTTGTGTCTCGCTACCGCAATCCACAACTTCAAGTGACTGAAAATTTGTGTTATTTGTGAAATTTAAGTCCCAACATATATCAGTGTTTCAAGATTGAAAGCATATTTTATTTTATACAACTGGTTATCAGGGGTGATACAGTTGCTAATAGGAATACAGAAAGTCTAGTGTAGTCGATATCAGTGTTCTAAGGGGTAAACATTCACTCATGTTACTGCTAGGCTCATTGATTTAACTCTTTCAGAGCAGGGATTGACTTCAGAAGGATTGACTTTAGACGTCAGAATCCAACATCTATAGACATTAGAATCTGACCTTAAAATCGGTCTCTGCACTGAAAGTGTAAAATGACGTCAGAATCAGACGCCTGTAGATGTCAGAATCTGAAGTTTAAAGTCGACTACCGCAATTAAAAAGTAAAACATTTATAATGGTCGTAGACTCATAACATAGGTATTGAAATGAAGTGTTAAGAGCTAACTAAGTCATTTTATGATGATTTCAAATTGAAGAAAATTATTTTGTCAAATCTGAATAATTTTCATACTTGAAGTTGCAAATCACGGCAGCGAGACACAACTTCAAGGGAGTGAAAATTCCAATTAAATAACTCGGGGTTAAAGATTTAAGCTCCTCACACACCATATAAGATACATTAACCTTTAGAGAGCTGATGTCGACTATAGTAGACATTCTCTGTTTTTATTAGCACCTGTATAACCCCCTGATAACCAGTAATTAAAAGTAGAATATGCCTTCAATCTGGAAACACTGCTATCTGTTGGGACATAAATTTTCAGTCACTTGAAGTTGTGTATCGCGGTAGCGAGACACAACTTCAAGTGAGTGGGAATTAAAATTGAATAGCTGAGTCCTCAGGGTTAAATAATTTATGCCTGTAAAATACATCAACCCTGAATGAAGAAAATAGTCTCTTCTGATTTAAATGGAACAATCTGATGGTTGTGCAGTGCACAATACATAATAAAAGAAAGACTCGTAAAAATGAGACAGTCTCAACCAACTACAACAAGTTCTCTACTGAAGATCCCTTAATTTTTACTGACCTTAATGGCAGCAAAAATTAATGCTTTCTAGCAAAAATTAACTTATTTTTAATAAAAATAACAAGCGTATTTATTAGACATGTTCTACACGTTTGAAAGGCCTCACAGACTTTCCTCATAATTGTGCACTAGTTGTACAAACAACGACACAATGCAATACAAAATAAACTAATCATAACAAAGAGGGATTCAACATAACATCAATGTATCAAAGAGATCCAATGTGCTGGGTGGAAAGTGTGAGCATCATGACGTCTCTGCTTTGATAAATTCTCTCCTGGTCACATAATAGTGTGAAGTGAATTATATTGTATTCTTTAAACCTTACAGTGCGGGGACCGACTTTTAATAGTCAGAATCTGACGTCAGTAGACTTCAGGTTCTGATCCCTGCACTGTAAGAGTAAAAATATTTCCAATGAATCGGAAAGAGATAACTAAGACATTTATGATTTCAAATTGAAAAAAACCCTTTAGTCTCCATGGTTTATAAAACAAATAATTCAGCGCTGAAAGGGTTAACACTATTTAACACTTGTTTGATGGTTTCAGCTTGTGCTGCTGGGACCACATATATACATCAAACATGTTAACCCTGTCGCCGATAATAAAAACAGCCATTTTTATTTCGTTTTATTAGCGGATCAAATCACTATTATTGGGAATAAAATAAGTGCTTAAAACATTTAATTTTGCGAATGTTTGGTCTAAAATCAAAGAAATAGGAGTCATTTTCACCCACTTAAAGTTGTGCATCGCGGTAGCAAGACCAAACCTTAAGGAATGTGAAAATTAAAATTGTATAAGTAAGCGCTTTAAAATTTAACCCTTTAAGCCCCCAGGATGCAATAAAGCATTATTTTACATCCCTGTGAACAGACCTAATTTTCCAACAACAAAGGGTTTTATAATGAAAATTTCAAAGAGATTGGTTTACCAATTCATGGCAATTTTCTTTAATTTTTAAACCACATCAAGTCATCTTCATCCACTACAAGTCGAGAATTGCAACAGTATTTCGCGGCTTGTAATGGAAGAAGATGACAATGGTAAATTCAGGCTTGAAATGGACTATGCCGCTGGCTGCCAACGCCTCCATCGCCGGCTGTTCTGGACTTGGATAAATTTAGTTGCCTTGACATTTTTATAACAAATTTCCTCCTTTTTCCAAAAATCTATATCTTTGCTCCACCAATTTAAATTCCCTGCTAGTCCTGCTGAACCCGTATATAAATGGTTTAAAGCATACATATGAAAATGACACTGAAATTGAACAATTGGTGGTGATCAGGGGTGGATCCAGGGGAGGGGTGTGGCATTCCTATCTGTCTGTCTTTCTGTACCTCATGACATATTTAAAAAAATATATTTTCAAAAATATATTACATGTAATATAGCACAATAAAGATTTGTGGGATTTAATTTGAGACTTTATAGTTGGATAATAATTATTTCATTATCTTATTTTATTTCTGCAGGGTGAAAATTGGGAGATTGCTAAAGGCAGCGCTTCATATCTCAAGATCAGTAAAAATATAAAAAAACAGCCGAGTGAGTTAAAAAAAACATTCATTTATTAACCCTTGTGCTGTTAAATAGTTAGTTTCTATTTTTTCGTCAGTTAAATCTGGAAATCGCTTGTGCAATTTCAGCTTTAAATGACGAAAAATATTCCCATTTATGACAAACAAACATCTTATTATTGACATTTTTCTTGGTTTCATACAGAGTATTATGGTTTCAGCAGCACAAGGGTTAACCCGTATCCTGCTCAGTTATTTTATTTAAATTTTCACCCACTTGAAATTCAAATGGCTTAAAACTAATCAATTTTTTAATTTGAGATCAAACATTAGCAAATCCTGATGTTTAAACACACATTTCATTCCCAATATCAGTGATTTGATCGACTAATAAAACAGGTTAAATACGACAATAGCTGTGATCAGCAGGCAAAGGGTTAAGTGCAATTTTACCGACAACAGATATAATGCCATACAAGGGTGACATACATTCAAACACATCGTTTACGACAAAGACTCACCAGTCTCGTCATGATCTGTATCGTTGTCATGACGATAGAGGAGCTTATCAAGGTCGGGTGAAAGACCTTTGTCAATAAACAGGAATAGTTACTCAATTATGGATGGAACAAATATATAGATCAATGATAGAATGAGAAAACAAAGGGAATTGATGATTAAATAAAAAATAAAACAAATTGCTTTCTAAATTTATAAAACAAATTGACAGATAAAAGAGTTCATCAATAATATCGCTAATCATCATATTTAATTGATAAAAAAAGCAGATGGATGATTAAAGTTCTAATAAACAACTAAACAAAGAGAGAAACAAGTAAATCTTGCTTGTGTTTTTCTTTGAGTATTTTGTATTCTCATATTAGCAGGGTATTTGGGGTAAATATGTCAACGAGTCCCTTCGCAGGCCAAACTGACAGAAATAAGACAACCAGAAATTCTCAACCCTTGCTATTTCGGTACTCGGTAGCCCTCCTCCCCCTGAATAGTTGATAGGCACAGGAGGTTACCAGTGATTTAGAACTTTGGGCTAATACCAATACAATTAATATCTTTTACGAAGTGATGTGCCTGATGATGTGCCGGATGATGTGCCTGATGATGTGCCTGATGATGTGCATGATGATCCATCATAATCCGTCCCCTTAGAATCAGAAAGGGCTCAAACGCTTCTGTATGACCAAAATGTGCCTTCTTGTATTTTAACCAGCTAAATTTCGCTAGCAGGTTTTGATAATAACACAAACAACATTAAGCAGGTTTTAAAAGCTTGGCGTATTTCACTTAAGGTTCTGTTCTAATTATTAGCTCTCCTTTGTGAGCATTGGAACCTGCTTAAGTTGATTGAGCAGGTTATGATAACAACATTGAGCGTGTTTTAACCGCTTGATGAATTTCACCTGAGCAGGTTCTGTTCTAATTTTGTATTTTCTTTGTGAGCTTTAAACCTGCTTAAGTTGATTGAGCAGATTCCAATACTGTCTTTCTGCTTTGAGCTCGTCTGATTCTGAGGGACGAATCAAGATCAGTCGCTTGGAAGACAAAGCCTAATGATCTATTATAAATAGGATTAATCAATTATTGCTGATAATTAAATTATGGAATAATTCACAGTTAACATGCAACAAGAACAATTTGTGCCCATATTTTTAAAACAATGTTTGCAGCGGAGTCAATAACATACTTGACAAAGAGATGTTGTGGTTTTCAATTTACACGAACAAATGTGCACCTAACTTATGACATTTTCACTCACTCATTTTCACATTTTCACTCACATTTTCAACCAAATATTACAATCATTGATTGTAAAATTACGACCATTTCTTATCATTACCATAATGTCATATTATATGGACTGTTCTCACACTCTGGGCTATGGTTTTCACTAGAGATGTACATAGGTATCAGCCAATATTGCACTTTACTACTGGCTCTAACTGTAGACTGAGCTTAATGTATGGCAGTTATGTGACTTTTCGAGTGAGAAAATACAAACGTTTTTTACTTATCGTGCGATAAGGGAAAATACATCCAATGTCCACTGAACAAGGTGTTCGTCTAAAGGCTCACACCTTATTCAGTGGAGAAGTGCTGTATTTTCTCATATTGCACTCAAATGAACACTGTTTGCATATCATCCTGACACAGTTAGTGCCAAGCAAAGACAATCCATTGATTCTATGTTAGCTCAATGTTGGGCCACTGTCTGCAACAATAAACCAACATAGCAGGCCTGTATAGACTCAATGTATGGTATGTGTTGGGTGATCATGAATCATGAACTGTGTGTGAGAAAAATATTGAAGATTGACCTTCAGAGTTAATTATACATGAAATTCAGTGTTAAAGGTAACTGTACACTGACCAGGGTTAGCTGTACACTGACCTTCAGGGTTTACAGTAAACTAACCTTCAGGGTTAACTGTACACAGACCTTCATGACTAACTGCACACTGACCTTCATGGCTAACTGTAAACTGACCTCCAGGGTTAACTGTACACAGACCTTCATGGCTAACTGTACACTGACCTTCATGGCTTACTGTACACTGACCTTCATGGCTAACTGTACACTGACCTTCATGGCTAACTGTACACTGACCTTCATGGCTGAATGTATACTGACCTTCACGGTTAACTGTACACTGACCAGGGTTAACTGTACACTGACCTTCAGGGTTAACTGAACACTGACCTTCAGGGTTAACAGTAAACTGACCTTCAGGGTTAACTGTACACAGACCTTCATGGCTAACTGTAAACTGACCTCCAGGGTTAACTGTACACAGACCTTCATGGCTAACTGTACACTGACCTCCAGGGTTAACTGTACACAGACCTTCATGGCTAACTGTACACTGACCTTCATGGCTAAATGTACACAGACATTCATGGCTAACTGTACACTAACCTTCATGGCTAACTGTAAACTGACCTCCAGGGTTAACTGTACACAGACCTTCATGGCTAACTGTACACTGACCTTCATGGCTAACTGTACACTGACCTTCATGGCTTACTATACACTGACCTTCATGGCTAACTGTACACTGACCTTCATGGCTAACTGTACACTGACCTTCATGGCTGAATGTATACTGACCTTCACGGTTAACTGTACACTGACCAGGGTTAACTGTACACTGACCTTCAGGGTTAACTGTACACTGACCTTCAGGGTTAACAGTAAACTGACCTCCAGGGTTAACTGTACACAGACCTTC
This sequence comes from Flabesymbios commensalis, assembly GCA_964017125.1. Classification (NCBI taxonomy): domain Eukaryota; kingdom Metazoa; phylum Annelida; class Polychaeta; order Terebellida; family Flabelligeridae; genus Flabesymbios; species Flabesymbios commensalis. Next base: position 110,592,409 of record OZ024904.1, on the reverse strand, counting down.
ATCGCTAACTGTAAACTGACCTCCAGGGTTAACTGTACACAGACCTTCATGGCTAACTGTACACTGACCTCCAGGGTTAACTGTACACAGACCTTCATGGCTAACTGTACACTGACCTTCATGGCTTACTGTACACTGACCTTCATGGCTAACTCTACACTGACCTTCATGGCTGAATGTATACTGACCTTCAGGGTTAACTGTACACTGACCTTCAGGGTTAACAGTAAACTGACCTTCAGGGTTAACTGTACACTGACCTTCAGGGTTAACTGTACACTGACCTTCAGGGTTAACTGTACACTGACCTTCAGGGTTAACTGTACACTGGACTTCAGGCTTAACTTTACACTGACCTTCAGGGTTTACAGTACACTGACCATCAGGGTTAAATGTACACAAACCTTCATGGCTAACTGTACACGGACCTTCAGGGTTAGCTGTACACTGACCTTCATGGCTAACTTTAGGCCTACACTGACCTTCATGGTTAACTGTACATACGACCTTCATGGTTACCTGTACCTTCAGGGTTTACAGTACACTGATCTTCAGGGTTAACTGTACACTGACCTTCAGGGTTAACTGTACACTGACCTTCAGGGTTAACTGTACACTGACCTTCAGAGTTAACTGTACACTGACCTTCAGAGTTAACTGACCTTCAAGGTTGAATGTACACTGATCTTCAGGGTTAACTGTACACTGACCTTCAGGGTTAACTGTACACTGACCTTCAGGGTTAAGTGTACACTGACCTTCAGAGTTAACTGTACACTGACCTTCAGAGTTAACTGTACACTGACCAGGATTAACTGTACACTGACCTTCAAAGTTAACTGACCTTCAGGGCTGACTGTACACTGATCTTCAGGGTTAACTGTACACTGACCTTCATGGTTAACTGTACACTGACCTTCAAAGTTAACTAACCTTCAGGGTTAACTGTACACTGACTTTCAGAGTTAACTGTACACTGACCTTCAGTTAACTGTACACTGAGCAGGGTAACTGTACACTGACCTTCAAAGTTAACTGACCTTCAGGGTTGACTGCACACTGATCTTCAGGGTTAACTGTACACTGACCTTCAGAGTGTACTGTACACTGACCAGGGTTAAATGTACACTGTACACTGACCTTCAGTTAACTGTACACTGAGCAGGGTAACTGTACACTGACCTTCAAAGTTAACTGACCTTCAGGGTTGACTGTACACTGATCTTCAGGGTTGACTGTACACTGACCTTCAGGGTTAACTGTACACTGACCTTCAGAGTTAACTGAACTTCAGGGTTTACAGTACACTGACCATCAGGGTTAAATGTACACAAACCTTCATGGCTAACTGTACAGGACCTTCGGGGTTGACTGTACACTGACCTTCAAAGTTAACTATACACTGACCTTCAAGGTTAACTGTACACCGACCAGGGTTTACAGTACACTGACCTTCAAGGTTTACAGTACACTGACCAGGGTTAATTGTACACTGACCAGGGTTAATTGTACGCTGACCAGGGTTAATTGTACGCTGACCAGGATTAATTGTACGCTGACCAGGGTTAATTGTACACTGACCTTCAGGTGGAGGTGAGAGAGGGTCATGGTTGGTAGATACAGTAGATCCGTTTAACGCCTTGATGAGTGACACGGCCTCATATCCTGTAGGCACCCCTTCCTGACTCACACTGTCCTCACACTCAACCTGTCACAAAGATAGAAATAACAAGACGATGAGCGACACGGCCTCATATCCTGTCGGCCCCCGTTTCCAGACTCGTACCGTTGGTTTGCCGGACAAAGATGTTGGCACCCTGTTGGCACCCTTTCCAGACCCATACCCAGTAAACACAAAACATTTCTATAACATTTATACAGTGTTGGACCAACATCGAAGATGTTGGACCGACGTTTTATATAAATGTTTTAATTTATACAGTGCTGGACCAACGTCGAAGACATTAGACCGACGTTGTATAAATGTTCTAGAAATGTTATGTTTTGTGTTTACTGGGATACTGTGCTCAACCTCAACATTACAAAGATAGCAATGACAAATATTAGGCTTATAGCCAGGAGGTATGTGACACATGTGGTTGACATAAAAATCATGTATCATAAAAGATCATACTTTAACCCTTTAAGTACTGAATTAATTTGTAAAAAAACATCGCAACCAAATGGGTTTTTGCAATTTGAAATGATCATTAATGTCTTCGTTAGCTCTTTCTGATTCATTTGAATACCTATGTTATGGGTCTACGGCCATTAGAAATATTTTTACTCTTAGTAATTAAGATTACTCGCGCTGTAAGAGTTAAAATACAAATTCATCAAATGATATAAGATTCAACCCAATTTAGCCATTGACCGTGAATCTACATTTGAAGAGACATGAAGTCTACAATAGAAAAATAATGGAGAAATGTACAGGATACAAACTCAGAGTGTAAAATTACACCAAGACAAAATGTGAGTATTTTACATTATTGCAAAACATGGTTCAATGTTGGCCCACCACCTACAATGCCGGATCAACATTAAAGCAACTCCAGATCGACTTCTTGTGTTTTCTTGGATAAAGTAAGACAAATTTACAGGTGGAGGAGAGTTGAGCCTTAGATAATGGAAGACATACGTATATGATGGAGGGGAGTTGGGCATATTATAACTTAAGACATAATTACCAGTGGAGGAGAGTTGAGCCTTATATAATGTAGACATACTTACCGGTGGAGGGGAGTTGGGCATTTTCTTCCTCATGGCTCGGATTTGGAGGAGAGCTCTAAACGGGGAGCGGCAGATCGGGCAGTTATTGGCCTGGTATCGTAGATTGTCAGCGCAGCCGTTACAAAGGCAAAGATGTCGACACGGCAGAATCAGGGTGTCCCGCACCTCACACATACATATCACACACTCAGAGCCCGTGTCATCAATCTCATCATCCAGGAGCTGTAACAGAGACATATAACACATATAAGATATAGAATACAGACAGAGACATATAATACAGAGACACGGCAGGATCAGGGTGTCCCGCACCTCACACATACATATCACACACTCAGAGCCCGTGTCATCAATCTCATCATCAAGGAGCTGTAAAGGGGACATATAACACATATAAGATATATAATACAGACAGAGACATATAAGACATACAGAGACATATAAGACATATAATACAGAGACACGGCAGAATCAGCGTGTCCCGCACCTCACACATACAGATCACGCACCCAGCGCCCGTGTCATCAATCTCATCATCAAGGAGCTGGAACAGAGACATATATTACGGTGAGTTAGTGAGTCAGTGAGTGCAAACTCCATACCTTTGAGCAGTTTGGAGCACTGTATTTGCACAATCATGAAGACCAGCTTCAGAGTTTTGGGCCACAGCCAACTGAGGTATCAAGCCGGCCAGTTTAGAGAGTTAGAGAGGTGGATATGGAGGCCAGTCAGTAGAGAGTAATGTGTATAATAAATAGATACATGGCAAAGTGTACAGTTGTTAATTTTGAGCCCTACCCAGCAAACGGAGGCATTCATCCAATGTTGTTTCAATGTTTGTTCACCGTCTTCAAAGCTGGCACAACAATGAAACAGCATTGGGTTAGTGCCCCGTGTTTGCTGGGTACCCTAGGTTTCGCTATTTGGGAGGCAATGAAGATACAGAACACTCACCCACACTATTGATATTTTGATCTCGTTCCTATTTTTATATGTGCATTGACCTTGTTTTTAATAAATAAAACAAAGGCTTAAATATCATTCTTAACTTATTTCTGTTTTCAGATTTGATCTTTACCCGGTAAGGTAATTATTCTGTTCTCGTTTTTTGTTATGATAGCGATATGATTCACACCTTTTTTCTCATGCTGCTCTTGTTTTCACAGATACAGTAGAATGCCGTTATAAAGCGGTAGTTGGGGTCCAAAAAACGGGACCTCGTTATAAGTGGATCGCGTTATAGCGGGACGACCGTTCTACCGCTGATGGTCAATACATTGGGTCTATATGGACACTCTATACGCGGCAGTGGTAGATGCTATGTGCTAGATATAACTATGTATTTATTACAAATGAACGAAATAAATAATGAATTGGAAATATACAATATTTAATTTATTGGTAAAATTAATTCAATAAATAAATTGTGTACAATATTTTTGAAGCGATGCTGTCTGTTTCGTGGGCAAAGCAAATATGCTAGTTCGATTGAAAATTCACTCTTTATATAACACTAGGGTGGGCAAGTAATTTAGTCTCATGCTTTTCTAATTAAACGCAATTAGAACCTTTTAGCTAATTGCGAGATATGATGACATCTTGGGCTCCGTGAAATCACTCCATGTGTAGTTAACAGATTGAAGTGCGACTTTAGGCGTGAATGAAAGGTGTAAGGGATCTAAACCGACCCTGTGAATGCTATGGGATCACACAAGGCGTGATTAGGCTAGACGTTTTTATAACAAATACACTCTTCTGTTTCATGCAAAAAATGAGGTGTATATATATTCTTTAAACTAAGCCGCCAAATTGAAAATGTTATGCCAGCGTTGAGGCAACAATTAGAAAACTGTATGAATGTGGACTATATCACTGATTATTCCCGTGTGCATGGACAAAACCTCGCACTATCTTACGGGCATCACAGGCATCATGGTATTATGGAGATAGGGACGGGCTGAGCTCTCCTACCACCAATCAACGCTTTGGAACAGTTTGATTGACAGGTATTACGGGAGGGTGGGCTTTGTATTGTATATTCACTAGGCCTTGAGATTCGACAAGATTTGCTAGAATTATATTGTTTCCCATACTGTACATTATTCTTGAGTTCACAATAGATATAGGTATAGTATAGCGTCATCGCGTGACTATAGCACAATGCTGAATGGGATGTAGATGTTACATAACGTGCCGTCACAAAGGGAGATCTGTTAAGCTCCAGTACTGTTAACACTGATTAATGTACACAGACGGCCAGACAGTTAATGTGCCAGTGGTGATTAATGAGAGTAAGGTGTACTTATTAAATGTGTTACATACACGCAACTAATTGTTATTGTCCTCCTTGCTGTGATCTTGCACAAGCATAACATCGCACAGGTGAGTTATTGGACAGGAACAATCATCAACACTGATCAAAAGATCTACGTGTCATTCCTAAATTAGGCTATTGGCGCTAAATAGTCCCCTTTGTTTAAATAAGCTTATATCAGACGATATTTTTCACATAATTACTATTTCACGATGGTCCATAACAGTATCATCACTCAGAATTTATTTGACTCTTCCATACCGCGGTAGCTGGATCACCTTATACCGCGGTATAGGCCTAACAGTATCATCAGAACTCAGAATCTTTTATTCACCTCTTTTAATTTTATACCGCGGTAACTTGATTACCATATACCGCGGTATACGCCTAACAGTATCATCAGAACTCTTTTATTCACTTTTTTAAATTTATACCGCGGTGACTGGATCACCATATACCGCGGTATAAAAGATATAGCGTGGTTACAGAATTGTTACTTATTATTTCATTTTGAACAGTAGCAGTCAGAAGGTTATTCCGACGCGTTGTCTGTGGTCGCACCTGCCAACAGTGTGGCCGCGAGGGGTGCAATGATTACTGCATGCATACATGCCTGGTCAGTACAGCGTCACGTGAACGTGAATGGGCGATGTTTTAACCAGACTGGAGTGATCAAGAATAAAAAATACGCACTATTAGTCAAATTTCACGCTGGAAAAAACGGGGTCCACGCGCGGACCGCGTTATAACCGATATAGAGGTGTAACGATTCGCGCTATAACGGGATTCTACTGTATTATCTTTACACAGAAATGATTCTGCTCTTGTTTTTTCTACATATACAGACCTTGTTTCTCTTGCTGCTCTTATTCTATTGTTTTAATTTTTCTACATATACAGACCTTGTTTCTCTCGCTGCTCTTATTCTATTGTTTTTATTTCCCTACATCTAGACCTGTTTCTCTCGCTGCTCTTGATCTATTGTTTTTATTTCTCTACATATACAGACCTTGTTTCTCTCGCTGCTCTTGATCTATTGTTTTTATTTCCCTACATCTAGACCTTGTTTCTCTCGCTGCTCTTGATCTATTGTTTTTATTTCTCTACATATACAGACCTTGTTTCTCTCGCTGCTCTTGATCTATTGTTTTTATTTCCCTACATCTAGACCTAGTTTCTCTCGCTGCTCTTGATCTATTGTTTTTATTTCTCTACATATACAGACCTTGTTTCTCTCGCTGCTCTTGATCTATTGTTTTTATTTCCCTACATCTAGACCTAGTTTCTCTCGCTGCTCTTGATCTATTGTTTTTATTTCCCTACATCTAGACCTTGTTTCTCTCGCTGCTCTTGATCTATTGTTTTTATTTCTCTACATCTAGACCTTGTTTCTCTCGCTGCTCTTGATCTATTGTTTTTATTTTTCTACATATACAGACCTTGTTCCTCTCACTACTCTTGATCTATTGTTTTTATTTTTCTACATATACAGACCTTGTTTCTCTCGCTACTCTTGATCTATTGTTTTTATTTCTCTACATATATACAGACCTTGTTCCTCTCACTGCTCTTGTTCTCGATGCCGTAGATCTCCTGCAGCAGGTAGCACAACCCATCCACCATCTGCTTCTGCTTCAGAGCCTTCATCACGTATCCTCCGTCAACGAGTTTCTCTATGATAGCCAGGGTGATGTGTGAATGGCTGTCCTGTTCAGCTATAACAATAACACATTATAACGTAAAGTTCATCTGTAACAGGGTAAGAATAATATAAAGTAAATATCTCACCGAGCTTCTCCATGATAGCCAGGGTGATGTTAGAAAGACTGTCCTGTTCAGCTGAAATAATAGCTAAGTAGTGAAACCTTAGCTGTGACAGATAATATAAACTCACCGCCAAGCTTCGACAAGTCTAAAAAAAATCTGCTTGTCTCTTTTACAAGTCTTTGGAAATGTTTGCACATACTACTTTATATGCTTCAGCTAAACCTTTCGTTCTGATGACCATTTCCTTATTTGTAATCCTATAAAGCTCATCCCGAAGCTTAATATTACTTCACACATTGGTAAACCGAAAAATTTCCAAGTCAAATTATAATTTTTTTGAAAATCTTTTACCTACTTGTAATTTAATTTGTCATTTTTCAGAAACATGGGGAATATTATCATTAGCCTGTAAATATATGATATCCCACATTATTGCAGTACCTAAAAATTTACATTTTAACACTTTTAGTCATTGTTTTCCATCTGAATTGTTCAGCGTTCTTTTCAGTGTCCGAAGTGTTTCTCTTTTGATGTCACTTTCTGGTGGCAAATGTAGAAATCCGCACTGTAGATAATGAACATGATTTTTTCCAAAAGCATTGTTGAAAGTAATTCTGCTGCATTATTGTAAAATAAAACACAAATGAACTTACGCTCATCTTCAACGACACAATGGATGACAACAGGAAGCAGGTCTTTGTCAGGATTATACTGCCACTGTCAACAAAATGATTAGAGGAATTATTATTTATTAGAGTTAAGTAACTTGGCGGCTAACAAGTCAAAGCAAGTTTCAAACCAAATAAAATATAACTGAAATTAATAGAAAAAAGCTGGTACACGGTCAGTAATCATGTTAACCCTTAATCCTTACGCTGCTGCATAAAATTTGAAGCATGTGTGGTTTCCCACTAAGTAATATCTGGCACGTTTTTTCTTCAAAAAAACTTCTGATGAACAACTGATATTAAAAGCCATTATATTACAAAATCAGTCAGTTAGCTATCTTTAAAGAGCAAATAAAAAGACACCACAAAACGGAAGTGAAAAAAAAAATTTGAAAACAAAAGAAAAAAAACTAAGAATTTACTCGGCACAGCAGGCTGCGCTTGGTTTATTTTGCGCAACTATAGTCACCCATAGCACTGTAGGGGTTGAAGTGCTGACATATGTTTGTCAGTAAAATGTTATATTCCATCAAAATTAGAACTTTCTGAGATTTTATATTTATCTTCAGTATTTTATGGAATAAAGACATATAATACAGATGGATTTTAAATCAACATGTGTTTTAATGCAAAGTTTTGTTTGAAAATGCAAATAACAATTAGAATTTACCCTTTTAATAGCAAAAAGTGTAACAGTTGTGGTTGACAGTGTAAGGGTTGAAGTGCTGACATATGTTTGTACAAACCATGGAGACCCAAGGTTTTTTTCTCAATTTGAAATCACCATAAATGTCTTAGTTAGCTCTTTCTGGCTCATTTTCATATCTATGGTAAGGGTCTATGGTAAGTATAAATATTTTCACTCCCTCAGTGCCGGGAGTGTCTTTGGACGTCAGATTCTGACAACTAAATACCCGGCTGTAAGGGTTAATCAAAAATTTGATTTGGAAGATGTTTATTTTTAATAAATAGTAACAATTTTTTGTCATTTGAAGCTGGAAATTGTGTTAGCAATTCCAGCTTCAAATGACAAAAAATACAACTGAAAAAATCCAGCACGACAAGGGTCAGTAAAATGTTATATTCCATCAAAATAAGGAGGTTCTGAGATTTTATATTTATCTTCAGTATTTTATGAAATAAAGACATATAATACAGATGGATATTAAATCAACATGTGTTTTAATGCAAAGTTTTGTTTGAAAATGCAAATAACAATTAGAATTTACCCTTTTAAAGCTGAAATATTTGTGTATAAACTATAGAGACAGAAGGGTCGTTTTCAATTTGAAATCACCATAAATGTCTTAGTAAGCTCTTTCTGCTTCATTTGAATACCTATGTTATGAGTCTATGCTCATTGTAAATTATTTAATTCTTTAAGTGCAGGAACCGACTTAACATCAGAATCTGATGTCTAGACGTCAGATTCTGACATCTAAAGGTCTCCTAGTGGATATGGTTAAGAAGGATGGGAAATAAAATCTAATAATTGAAATAACCAACATCTTCCTCTGGAAACTTTCCCAGTTATTTGATGTGTATTAACTGCTTTGATTTATTATTGAGGTGATGAATTGAACATCCAAGCATTTCACCGACTGTATAATTTATAATATATATTGAGATTACTCACATCTTCCTCTGGGAACTTTCCTGGTTGAATGATGTGTGTTGACTGACTAAACATCTGGTTGGCGCCTCGCTTGTAGTGGAAGGTCTCTGAATTCATGGTAGGATCACGAGGATGATATCTACGTTAAATATAAAGAATTCATTACGAGGTCACAAGGATATTACACATATTGTAGGGACCGTTGTGGAAATAAGTACACCTCACCAGGGAACTTTCCAGTGTGTATTATCCCTGGTGACCAGGCATGGTGGCTGCCGGTTTTTATTATTTTAATAAATTGTAATTACCATGTATGCTATGTTTCATGTATGGTTTGCTAAATAAATCAAATCAAATCAAATCACATAAGGCCAGTGTTTTATATTAGTTGGTTGACAGAAGTTATTATTTGAAACCTAGGGCAGGAGGACAGAAAAAAAAAATCTAAATAACTTTTTTTTATACTGGTCAAATTATCGATCAATAACTCAGGATCTAAGGAACAGAAAAAAAAAATCTAAATTACTTTTTTTGTCAGACGGCCTTGGCACTCTGGCATTAGCTGGTGACCTCATTCTGGACTCCAATGCGCGATACCAAAACTTCAGCTATCACCGCAGTTGCATTTACGCGACACACTGCACAGTCATAACAACTGGAGTTTATATTTTTTAGTTACAAGTTTAATAGCTATTCTTCGGCAAACACAGGGTCGGTGGCAATAAAAAAATATGTTTTTTTCAATTTTTTTTTTTTTGGATTTTGCGTTTTCATGACTCGGTGGTTTTGTCAACCAACTAATTAAAAAAAAGTCGACTAAAGAATTTATTATGACGAAAAAAAGGATACTAGACATAAGGAATTCATTTGTCACAAGGACATCAAACATAAAGAATTCATTATGAGGTCACAGGATATTAAACAAAGCATTCATTATGAGGTCACAAGGACATTAAGCATAAAGACTTCATTATGAAGTCACAAGGACATTAAGCATAAATAATTCATTATGAGGTCGATAAGATCACAAAATATCAATTAAAATGTATCAAAACTACAGATGCAGATATCAAATATTACTGAAATTATACAACTATTACAGGTTTAGTGGTTTAAAGTAATTTTTCATTCAATCTAAAATTGACCATTAGTGAAGCAATGGCCAAATATATATTGAATGAAAAAGTCAAGAAGTGATTTTGGTCCAGCATTTGAATTAGCCACTGTAAAGTATTGGCTCCCGTTTTATATTTGTGGATTTGGCGATGTTTCTCTCCGCCAAAAAGACATACCACAGTAAATCCGACAATATTAATCTCCGCCAATTACTTTCATTCCACAAACCGTCAAAGTTTAAATCCGCTAATATCTTACAGTATTCCAGCTTCAAATGGTTTAACCCTTAAAGCGCTGAAATACTTTTGTATAAACCATGGAGACCAAAGGGTTTCTTTCAATTTGAAATCATTCTAAATGTCTTAAGTTAGCTGTTCCAAATTTATTTGAATACCTATGTTGTGGGGTTACAGCCATTAGTCTTACATTAGATAGACATTAGACAACAGATAGACGTCACGATTCTGACAACTAAAGTCGATCCCCGCACTGTAAGGGTTACAAACACTAACAAGGGTTGACATGACAGCTTCTAATGTAACACTTACACAGCTTGGCCATTGATGATTTCTTCTGTGGCGAAATAGTAAATAGTGATAGCGACTCTCACATCAGTGTCAAATAGGAACTCCAGATTATATGAATAGTCCTCCTCCTGTGGACCGTCAGATGACAGATCAGGGTCTTCTGGCGACTCTGACGTCTCAGGCTTATCAACCCTGGAAATGTATTAACATAACGTTTTATAAGAGTTAAAGGGTTGACAATTTAAAAGCTTTTTAATATTAGAGAAATTTGACATTTAAAAATTAATTCTATGCTTCATGACCAGTCAGTACTAAAAACCAGGTGGGATTGCAGCGAATCCCATACTAGTATGTGCATTGGTGAGCAAGGAGATATATTAATGCAACACAATATATCATTTGACACACACAACCTATCCAGCAAACACAAAAATGGTTAAGCATCTTGTTTTTGCCGGCGAGGGGTTTCACACTTGTATTTGATGGGTAGGGGTTTAATGGCTCTTGTTTGCCACTTGTAATTGACAGGTAGGGGTTTAGCGTCTAGGGGAGGGGTTCCTGGGTTTAGCGTCTAGGGGAGGGGTTCCTGGTTTTAGCGTCTAGGGGAGGGGTTCCTGGTTTTAGCGTCTAGGGGAGGGGTTCCTGGTTTTAGCGTCTAGGGGAGGGGTTCCTGGGTTTAGCGTCTAGGGGAGGGGTTCCTGGTTTTAGAGTCTAGGGGAGGGGTTCCTGGGTTTCGCGTCTAGGGGAGGGGTTCCTGGGTTTAGCGTCTAGGGGAGGGGTTCCTGGGTTTAGCGTCTAGGGGAGGGGTTCCTGGGTTTAGCGTCTAGGGGAGGGGTTCCTGGGTTTAGCGTCTAGGGGAGGGGTTCCTGGGTTTAGCGTCTAGGGGAGGGGTTCCTGGTTTTAGCGTCTAGGGGAGGGGTTCCTGGGTTTAGCGTCTAGGGGAGGGGTTCCTGGTTTAAGCGTCTAGGGGAGGGGTTCCTGGTTTTAAACTCACCTGATGAACTTCAGGGAATCCTTTCTGATGTTAATCAGGCTCTTCAGCGTTTTTGTCGGTTCGTGTGCCTGCGGTGGTGGGTAGGGGAACTACAAAAACAAATAACAAAACGTGTTAAATAAATAAATGTATTATTGCTTTAACAATGAATTTTTAAAGTATTTAAAGTTGACGGCTTGACAATCCACAAGACTGGCGAGTCCAAGAAAAATGTCATTCTTGGGTAAAAACTGCCATTGCCAAAAAGGACCTTTGTACTAGGATGGCCATTAAAGCGACTCAATCAGGCTAAAATCATCAAAAAATCGGTGAGATACATGTACAGACAAAATTCACTATTTCTTATTTCGGAAATGCATGTCCAAAATATGAAATACGGGAATTTATTTTTAAGATATCCTTGACTGGTAAATGCACAGCAGAAAAATTCAAAAACTTTGCAGTTCTAGTCTATGAACACATTTACATCATATTGTCATAATAAGAAGCCAAATTAAAATCACCGATTTTTTAATGATTTTAGCTTGATAAAGTCGCTTTAAATTTGCAAAATCATTGGAAAGGCTAATATTGTAATGAGAAATGTTGCCATTTGGCAATACCGGACTGGAGGAATGAAAGTATTACAAGCCCTGGTACAGTTCGATTTATCAATGTTTATTGCATTGAATCACAATATTGAATTAAAATACTGATTACTGAATTCCTAAAATGTCTGTATCCGAACTGAAAATATCAGCAAGCTTATCTTTAAGCTTTATATAGACAGTTTTCAAGCTGCTTTTAAACCAAATAATTATCACTGAAATGCATCCTATAGTTTGTGATAGATGTTCAGTTAGTCAAATGATTCAATTTTAAGTCATTTTAAGGTGGAATTTGCCTCAGTATTTTCAGCATGTTACTGTATTGTAAGTCTCCAAACAATTGAAAAATAGAGTTGTGTTATTGAACTATCCCTGGTTTTATTTGCTGCTATTACTAAGATCTGCACACTATATGCTATTAACCCTTGTGTTGCTGAGACAGTATAATTATCTATTTATGTTTATGTTTGAAACCAAACTGAAATTGATAAAACAGTTTGGAAATTGTATCAACATTTAACTATTGTGCTGCTAGGACCATATATATACGGTTTCATGCATGTTTCTGATCGATAGAAATATCTGACAGTGCTGGTCGTTTGAAAAATAGTGGTGTGTGGAAAATCACACTCCTTGAATCAGCAATGAGTGTGATCAAGGAGTGAGATTTGCACTCCACTCAGTGTGGCCTTTTTATCTGTACATTGTACGAGGCGTGCTGTTTTTCGTACACCTCAACTTTGTTTTAGGCGTGTGATGGCGTGTGCGTGTGATCACACGCCTCAAATCACCAGCACTGGATAATATCACTAAATTTGACAACATAGTTTTCGGTAGATCTTTTGCCAAATCAATATTTCAATATTGGAGATCTAGTTATTCATAAATATAATTTTTTGATTAAATTGCTTTAAACAAATAATTCGGGGTTAAATGCTAGTTGCATCAAGAGCCACATTATGCTACGATATATACAGTATCAAGCAAGTTTCAGACCAAATAAAAAGCCACTGAAATCCATAAATAGCTTGTGGATGATGCTCAGTTAATCAAACAATTAAATTTTGCAGATGGCCATTTTTCATAAATAGATATTTTTGTCAGAAAAAGCTAGAATTTAAGTCAGCATTTCCAGCTTCAAATGAATGAAAAATAGAAACAATCAATTCAGCGGCATATGAACCCTTATAGCAGTGCTCGATATTAGAAGATTTGAGGTGAGAGCCAGCAGGGCACCCCTCTAGAAAATCTACTGAGCCCATCATTTTATTGAGTGCCCGAAATAAATTGACCTGTGTTAAATAGCAGCATTTTGGCAAAATCTAGCGAGCCACAATGGCACAGTGATGCAGCTAATAAAGAGCCCTGCAGTAATTGTGGGAGCCTCGGACACCCAGCTCTCCTCAAAATCAAGCAATGTACAGCGCGGGGATCGTCTTTAGTCGTCAGAATCTGACGTCTATAGACATCAGATTCTGACATCTAAAGTCTATCTCTGCACTGTAAGAGCAGTGCTTGTCATTATAAGGAGCGCCATATAGGCGCTATGCTTCACTGCTAAATCTAAAGCAGAGTATGCTGAAGAAGTAATTGGTTGTTGCCAAACAGTTTATATATATAATTACAAAATTACTACACCCCCTCCCCCACAAAATCATCTTCTTGGGGTTTGATGATGATAGTCACCTAATTAGGAAGTACCGGTTGATAAATTTGGCAATTAGGCCTACTGTCTAGTAGGCCTAATGTTTTTGAGGACTCTTCACTTTTCAATATTGTTGATAAATTTGGCACTAATTTTCTTGAGGACTGTTCACTTTTCAAATAAATCTATCTTGAATTATTGCAGTGTATATATAGTTTGTCTCAATATATCACAGTTATTCAACGGTTTGGGATGGAACAGTCACTATCATGAAACATGTGCGAACGCTCATTTGACTTCAGGAGAAATGTATTATGCCGTAGCATTCTGTATCAAAATGGCACGGGAAGATTGGTTAGGAATGTAGTGTATGTCTTTAGAATTCATATCAGGAGATCTGAACGCCATAAAATCATCAAAAGTGTGTTGTATTTAAAGTTTTTCTTGAGTTTAGCTTTCGTTTTTTAAGAGGCAAAATATAATTGATTTTAGTCATGTAAATTCAGTGAAAAAATAATGGTGGTGGTGGGGCTTTTCATTGAAAAATTATAGTAAAATGAACAAAAATGTCAGGCATTTAACAAAGCTGATACATTTGTCTGGAATTCATCTCAAGACGCTCTCATAAACCACCATATATCAAAAAATCTTCTACTGGCCGTATACCCATAACATAGGTATTTAAATGAATCGGAAAAAGCTAACTAAGACAGTTATAATGATTTCAAATTTAAAAAAACTAAGACAGTTATAATGATTTCAAATTGAAAAAATTTAGTCCCCAAGGTTTTAATTTAAAAATCTGCGTTTTAAAGGTGCATAGTTACTTTTAGCATTTCTATTAAACTAAATAAACAAGATCATTTTAATGAAAAATGAGAAATAAAAGAGTTAGATTTGCAAATGTGTTGATTCAAATTGCACAAATGTGAGTAATTTTCACCCACTTAAAGTTGTGGGTCGTGGTAACGAGACACAACTTCAAGTGGCTGAAAATTTAAATTCTGTGATTTAGAGCTTTAAGGCATAAAATTTAAAACTGTCAGCATATATGCGGTCAAAACAGGACGAGGGTTGAAAACATCAAAAGCTCACTGGTATGGGACGACTGCCGAGAAAGTTGAGATCTTGATTCTCTCCGAATAAAAATGCCTCAGGCTGTGTTGTTTCAAACCTCTCTCCTCCCATGATAAAATGACTCCCAAAATAACAACCTGAAATGATAATAATACTAAATTATATGTATCATACATAATCAGGTAGAAAATACTTTTTTTTAGAATCAGTAACATTTTACTTACATGCTTGCATGCTCAACTCACAGCCCGCAGAGTCATTAAAAAGTTATAGACATTTTTCGAACATTAGGGTCGAGATCTCTCACAGTCACTGCGATATTGAATTTTTCAAGTAAAGCACATACATCAATCCATGGCCTCGGAGAGGATTAGCGGTCTCTTAGCTGAGATGTTACTGATTGCAAAAAAGGTATTTTCGACCAGGTTATTTCAGGCCAAATCTCAGATATGATTGTCGAAAGATTTGGTATGGCCATGCCCAGGCCATAACTAGGCCTAGGGAGTAGGGTAAATCTGTGGCTGAAACCTGGTCCCTTTTGACTTTTTATTGTGCCTTTCATACTGACACTCACAGAGTGACACACAGTCAGTCACACACACTGATTGATTGATTGATTGATTGATTGATTGATTGATTGATTGATTGATTGATTGATTGATTGATTGATTGATTGATTGATTGATTGATTGATTGATAGTCAAAAAGCCTTTCAGATTGTTGACGGGCATAACTGTGTTCAGGAGCTCAACTCTCCCGGTGAAAAGGAGTACTGCCCACTCCTAAATTCCCATTCCCCAATTAATATATAATTGTTTTCTTTGATCTCCTATTTTTCACATATTCACATTTTCTGGCACTGCGAATGTCACTTGTCAGTGTCACCGAGCCAATGAGTGACTGACAGTGGACTAGTGACACTGACACTTTGTCTGTGGGGTTGGTTTAAATAGATGAAAAACCATGAATAACCATGAATAACACGAAAAAACTGTTAATAGCATTTATAATTGTTTTGAAAGACAAGAATAACATTTTCATTGATGAGTGCGATAGTTATGCTGCTTGAATAATAATAATATAGGCTTTATTAATCGGCGAAATGTGTTTTAGTCGATGTTATTTTGGTAACGTTGCAGTTGACATGTTTCCATAACGTCTCACCAGGTGTCACCGTCTACAAAGATAATTATCGATTGGTCACTAGGTGTCGCGTACACCTCTACGTCGCCTGTCAAGCACCCAATAACTCATAATTATTTTGTTTGTTTGATACGTTATATAATTACGAAGCCCCAGAAGCGACATTTGCATTATTAGGCCTATTATTATTATTTTTTATATTGACTTTAAAAAGTCAATATGTCGAGTTTACAACTTGATATATTGACTTTAAAAGTCGATATATTGAGTTCACAACTCCATATATTGAGTTCACAACTCAATATATTGACTTTAAAAGTCTATATATTGAGTTAACAACTCAATATAGGCCTATTGAGTTTACAACACAATATATTGAGTTGTAGATGAAGTCGCACAAAACATAACAAGATGGTATGAGCCTTATGGTCGATAAACGATTAGGTTCATATAAGATAGATGTTTATTTAAAATAATTTGGTAAGAAATAAAACGGCGATAAATAATTCGAAAATGAAAGGGCTCTAATCATCTTGCCGCCATGTAAAATTTAACAGTGTACTACACGTCAAGAAACATGACGTTAAACATAGTTAAAGCGCTAACTGCGATACAATTGTAATTCTGAAATATGTTATATCTACACAAGTTGAAAAGTTACTCCATGCTTTGATCATGAACAAGTGGCATTCATCAAACAATCGGCGTGTCATCACCTCTGACCACCTATTTTATTGCGTGATTTGAAAACAAATCTTGTCGCTGAATTAGGTTGATTTTATTTATTATCTAGAATTACTGAGATCAATCGTGTACATCATATTCATGTTATAATATTTTATAACTAGATATAAAAAACATCATATTCTTGTTATAATACTTCAGTTTGAGCGATTTTTTTAAAAAAACACGAACAAACACCATTTTTCGAGATCAAGTCGTGCACGCCATATTCGTTTTATATTATTCTATTACTGTACACGATTCGTGTTATAATATTTGAATTGAATTTATGCTCAAATACTGTTTTTCTGAAAGGGTGTCGGTGTGTGTTTTGCAATATCACTTGCTGGCGACTTTGCGTGAGTGTTGTCATGCGTGAAGGATTACCGATTAACATGTGACATTCGTATCAGTGCAAATTAACAACATGCATACCCGTTTCCAAATGATTAACTTTGCGAGTTTGTGTGCTATTATAATATAATTTATATCACTATTTTCACTAATTAATAAGTTTTCTGGTGATATTTATTACATGCCCGTACGACCAAAATTTAAAAAGTTAGGAATTTGCATTAGGATATGGTTATCATACCTGACAACATTGACTTCCCCCGATAATTAGTGGTGTAATGCACCTCGTAAAGCCAAGGGTGTCAACTGCACCGCATATAAATATATACAGTAAAACCTCTCCATACCGGAATGCCTTGGGGACAAAGTTTTATTCCGGTTTGGACAGGTTCCGGTTTAGACAGGGTATTTGCTTTTGGAGAGGAACAAACAACTATAACTTGTACAGTTGACATGAGGGTTATAATTCAGGATGTGTCTTCCTTAGGACTACAAATGATAGGTGGATGAATGCAAATAAATTGAATTAATAATAAATACATTTTTCAAAGATATATTATTATATTAAAATAATAAGCATATAATAATCAATGCATATATTATTTTTTCAAACATTATTCAAATATAAAAAAAACATAATACGGCTAGTATACATAGTAAAACTAGTAGCAGTTATACATATTGTGTCCGTGATAATTTATTAATATATTTACAATTTTAGCACTTCACTTAAAATAATAGTACGTTTTTGTTATTGTGTGTCATATATTTCTCACACGGAGCGCATTTGTAATTTTATGAACATTTATTTTTTTAGCGCCTAATTTAAAATAACATTAAATTCGTGTAATCGTCCTTCACACATATCAAACACGAAACATATTTGTTAACAACGACATGATATTGCAGCAACTGTTTCATGACGACAACACTCAGTTGTTTGGTAACTATTATATATTTTCTGAAATGTATGACGCTGGATTAAATGATCCGATACTGTATAATTATGCCATTTAATACAATTAATGCCTTGACTAGGAGTCAAAAATAATTTAGGAATAATCCAGCGATGAAAGAATAAGTCAAATATTTTTATATTTTACCTACCGTTAGTTATTTATTTATTGGGTCATTAAGTATCACAAACAGAATGAATTGATTCAAAAACACAGTCTAATTTTTATGCATATGTTTAATGCACTGATATGTTTATGAATTGATACAAACTTTTAATATTTTATTAGTCAAAGATTTTGTTATAATATTTTGTTAATCGATCACTTTATTACTCCATTATGTTGTTAAAATATCTTACCAATCTCAAAGTAAAAGTGCTAACATGTTCTCTAACGCTTAAATGGTGTTACCAACACTAACTTCGCACTTTCTCCATTGCATAACCAGGTATCAAGCAGGATTTTGTAAACGTCACCTGCTGCCACCTGTTTAACGCTTAGTGCAACGTGCATGCAATTTAAAAAAAATTATTTTAAAAATCGATTCCGGTTTGGACAGGTGAAATACAATACAATTTATGCATTTGGGGAAAATAATGAGACCGGTATTCGGAGTACACATGTTCCGGTTTGGAGAGGGTTAATTAGTATTGTTTTGGGTGTAATTAATTCGGGACCAAATAATTATTACGGTATAGACATGATTCTGGTTTGCACAGGGTCCGGTATGTACAGGTTGCACTGTATATACATTAAAAAGCTGATTCAAACATGGTTTTAACTTAATAACAAAAAAGTATTCAAGATGCAGTAAACATGGTTATATCACCGGAAAGCATTTTTCAGCCACTATAATCTGATATGCGCCCCAAAGCTGGGACTAAAATATTAAAGTTGTTATACATTTAAAACCTTTTTTATATAAGTTATTTTTTTAGCTCTCACTAAATAACAACATAGGCAAATACTAGATGAACAATTGATTCCAATGGTATATCGGACTTGGAACTACCTTAAAAATTGACAAAGTCATAATTGTCCAACGATTGGTCCCTTTTGCCAATTTATTTAAAATGTTTTTTCCAGACATCGAAATATAAGAAAGATAAACCTGAATACTGGATGCTTAAGCGATATATTCTCCTTTATAAAAAGGTAATAGTTGCTTTGGCGTACTAAACTAATGGTTAAATTTAATTGATACTATCCATTACATATTTCGCAGGCATATGGTTGATTCATCTGTACGGTAGTCAAAATGGTGTATAATCAGTATCAGTTTAATTGGGTCAATTTTCACACTACAAAATTAATAACGGAATAACTACGTATGTACCAAATAGATTGAAATAAATCGTAAATGATCCTCTATTGATTTACTTCTAAAAATAGTTAGTGATGTGTTAGAATATATCTTATTAGTGATAGAAGGTCTTTTAAATTATATTTGATATTTCAAAAGATTTTTGCTATAATTTAAAAATTTCATGTTAATCTGGGGTGAAACATGTGAAATGGCTAGATTTGACAAAAATCTTGTTTTATAGATTATTTGCCTGTTAAATATTATGTTTGATAATTATGGTGTTATTAGAAGACCATAGAATATTATAAATATATTGCCAGCAAAGGCAAGTAATTTTGATGAATCCCCCTGAAAACCCTTCAAACGCCCCCCCCCCCCCCCCAAAAAAAAATAGATTCAATATTAGCTAGCTTACATCTATATCTATTGTAAACATCAATATGTTGCAAAAAATGCACCCAACGATGAGCTGTGTCACTGTGTATATGTATTATATTACACCAGATGGGATTAATTATCACAAACATTTCATCCTTGTCATCACAAACATGATTCCTACTGTCAGTGACGGTGGTGAAAAATCTTTTAACAATCTTTCGCAGGGGTGCTATGTAATCTAAATAGGGACCGATAGTCAACTGTCGAGGATGCTGTTCTAGATATTGTCTAAACTGGTATCACAGAGAGCTCTATGATTTTTTTTAATAAAAGTTATCATTACTATTGATCATTCAAATATTTTCACATAATTTAAATGTTGAAAGCAGATATTGATTTCTAACCAATTCAACTACACAGCAGATTATATATCGGGAATCTGGCCATTTATTTATGTAAACATTGATATACATTTATGTTATACTATTATAATATATATAATTTATAAATGTGCTGTAGTTGTTATGGTGACATAACCATGTGCTAAATGTGTGAGTGTTTCCTGTTTTAACTTCATAATTATCATACACAATTTCAAATTAAAAGTGCATACAAATAGTCTACGTTTCCAATTTAGGTGCTCCTTCTTTTTGACATGTTGACAGACCGTAGCATACATCACGGTAAATATGTTGCATACATCACGCTTGTATCAACAGTTTTCAGAAAAACAAGAAGGTAGCGGATAAAAATTATTCTACTGTTGAAGATAAATTGAGGGCATTAACTTGATAGAATAGAGAGTATATTTAAAAAAATATTTACTGACAGGATATAGGCTAAAGTTTTTCTAAAGTTCAAAACTAGTGTCACAACGATGTTGCATACATCACGATTGAATATTGCCGCCTGGCTACATTCCATGAATAGATTTTTCAACAATATGACCAATAGATACAACTAGAGTCAATGTGTCATTGTATGCATGGATCATATTAGGGGTTTCACTTTATATTTTATATTGGCAGCCATCGCAAGAAAATAAAACTGTCACAATGTTGCATACATCATGATGGTCTTACCCATTAATATTATAACATGCGTTGAAAGTGTTACTTTGTGATCCCGTCAATATACTGTTGACTTTGAAAAAAATTGATACTTTAACTGTTATTTTGAGATCCCGATCTACTGGCAATATTCCAACATGCGAGGTTTTCTAATGGCAATGTCAAACTAATGAATAATAATTCCTTACCTTGATAAAGATACATGTGTATACAACAAGGTTAGTTTAGATTTGAATATAACAATTCCTTACAATGGACATTAGATTTTGATCTAAAGTTCTTTATTTATAAAATTTATATTGTCAACACTATAAGGATAAAATGATTCTGGTCAAATAATTTTAAAATATAGTTCAACATAAGAATTGTCGGGTTCGTTAGACTATTCAGCGGTGAAAGGGTTACAGCTCGGAGCCACCTGGTGACTAGATGTTCAGGTAGGTGCACGTGGGTGATACCAGGTGTGGGAAATATAAACTACTGGCGATTGCTCCCTAATTACAAGTTATTATTACGACCTAAAGCCATATAGACTACTACTATCATAAATATAAATGTATGTTATATTACCTACATGTACAACCATTTTCATATAGTATTGCCACTTATTTCATGTTATTTCGCGTTATTCATGGTTATTTTTGTAATTAAACCTACCGTGTCTGTGACTTTACGGATATAAAAGTATCAATAATATCTCTAAAACTATCCAGTCGATCATGAAAATTTAAAGTTTTGTTTCAGCTCATTCGGTTCTATAGTAGGTACTTTCAATAAATTTTAAAATTGTCCAATAAAATTATGCTGAGCCTTTTTTCGTAACTGTCCACATGTTAGAATAAATAATTGACCACATTCCACAGTTTTCACTGAGCAATAAAAATGCTGTGCCATATCAAAATCTGAGCTAATAATAAAAACATCCAAAAGCTGTGACCTTAATTTTGCAAATTCCGGCAGGGATACAGAAGCCAAAACATCACCCAGACACTTGAACTTTTTGAAGCAGCTGAATAAAACTACTGAGATGTTGTATCCGTTTATATCAGGTTTTAAGATACATCATTAAGTCCACGAGGGGGTCAAGGAAGAAGAAAAATGTTGATGGATTCTCATCCTTATAGCCATGAAACTTCCATTTTTACCCTCGGTGCGCCCCATGAGGAAGTGCAGGGTGGGCAAACAAAACTTCACCCCGGTTTTACAATGGGCTAACTAGTGCAGCCTTCCCCAGGCATCTCAATTCTTTGAGATGCCCACATTGTTCTGTCCAAACGGTCTTAATGATGTCCTCCAGAACTTCCTCATAGGGCAGTGGACAGTCTATTTTCATTTTTTGCATTTTTTTACAAAAATTTTAAAATGGCACCTGCGTAAAAAAATATATCAGAAGGGACCACAGCATGCCTGTTCCACTTACCTCTTCAAGCACTTGCTGCAACAATTATGAAATTAAAAGCGAGAGCTGGCACCATTTTTCATAATTGCGAGAAATCTAATGATGGCAACCCTCCGAAAAGGTGATAAAAGTGTCATTCAAAGAAAATTACTTTTTTAATTCTACAATATTAGCTTCATTTCTACCAGTAATAGTGAGCAAAAAGAACAAACAAACAGAGAAAAATATGTCTTTTATTGCAGTGTATCACAAATTCACATAAATCCTGAAAAAACACGAAAAACCCCATCATAATTTGCATAATGATAATGACTGTTTGAATGTACCTATCTATACTATACTCGCCGTCAAATTAAAAATGACCAACCAAGATCGCATGATTTTCGGCGATTTCTCCGTCAATTTTGAACCGATTTCCTTGAAATTCTGCAGATGCCATTTTCTATTAAAATCCTAACAGAGGTGAAAATTTCGCAAAATATTATTTAACATTTCAAAAGTTAGACCATTTGCCATGTAATAAAATTGTAAAATTAGTTTATTGGGGTTAAAGAGGAACGTCGTAATTTCAATTCATTACATGTCAAATGGTCTAACTTTTGAAATACGCTATATAATTTTACGAAATTTTCAGGGCTGTTTGGATTTGAATAGAAAATGGCCTTTGCAAAATTTGAATAAAATCGGTTCAGAATTGACGGAGAAATCGCCGAAAATCCTGCGATCCTGGTTAATTTGACGGCGAGTATATAGATCTACACTGAATGTGTTTACTTTGACTTTGTATATTGTTGAATTTCTAATTTTACTTTGTCCATCATACACTCAGTCAGTCACTGACTGTCAAATTGATCTGGCTTGCCCAGAATGCAATGGGTCACGGATGGGACATGTAGATTGTATTTGTAACGTTACTTAGTATGTCAGTCAGTGTTAGCCCCAGCAGTGGTTGACACAGGGCTGAAATCTTAGCTAAGTCAGTGTCAGAAAATGAAATGAAATGAATCGGGCTTTAGGCCACCTTTGTGCACATATAGGCTAAACTGGGCCAGGAGAACCTCCTGAGGATGGTGAGATGATTGAGATGACACTGTCCTCCAGACACAGGAATCGAAATTCGAGCCCTGTGGGCCTGGCGGTCTGAGGCCGAGCACGCTACCTCTCGGTCACGGAGGCTCCCAACAATACTAACTTTCACACGTGGATGGGGAAGAAACAATTTTGTTTCTTTCAAACCGCCGAGACCGGGAACCGAACCCCGGACTCTGGCGTGAAAGGCAGTGGTGCTAACCACTACCCTAGGGCCCCCGCCCAAACTTAAACTTTAAAGTCAGTGTCAGATCCGTAAATCGCGTCTCTGCCGTCTGAATACGAACCAGATTTCGGAGGATAGCGGTAAGCATTTGTGTTTGATATATCTACTTCTTCAACTCCCGGATTTCTTCTACTAGTCAGAACACCTCCCATTGTTACAACTTCAAATTAAACTGGTATTTGAATAAAATATTGTTAAGATAAAAATGTTAGTTTCTCAGATTTGTTTTCATTTCTGAAGGAGCTCACATTCTAGTGACGTTGAAATAAATGTGTGTAAACGTCACATTCTTGGGGGTTCTAACGAAACTAAGGAAAGACGAGAAAATTCACGGATAAAATTTACTGAAAAATTATTATGCCTAGCCCTAGGCTTGTAAAAGCGTAAAAAGGTGCGTCCAAAAAGTCCAAAATAAATGTCTTGTGCAATTGCCTCCTTTGACTTTGAATTGGTACTCCAGCAGCACCTCCTTTTTGGAGTATCAGGCTGGAGGGGGGAAAGGGCTGGTGGACTTAGTCAACCAGCTGACTCATGAACGCTGCCACAGTTTTTTATTCTATGGCAGCTGCCGAGAGAGAATTCCAATCAGGGATAGTTCGATGCCAAAAAGAATTTTGTCCCAGTGTGGTGTTAGCTCTAAGATGTTTATAGGCCTGATTGTTCCCACCACGTGTTCTTCTGTCCGCTGGGATTAAATGGTCATTGATAGGAATTTCGACTATCTCATTTAAAATTTTGAACATGCTTACAAGTCTAAAAATTTTACGTCTTGTTTTCAGGTCAGTCCAGCCCAGGTTCTAAATGAGAGATGGCTGTTTGTCTATAATTTTGGATGACAAATCTTGCTGCTGATCTTTGAATTTTTTCTAATTTATCAATATCTTTTTGTCTAAAGGGGTCCCAAACTGCTGAAGAGTATTCTAAGGATGATCTGACCAAAGAGAAATAGGCAGTCTCCCTTAGTTTAGGGGGACATGCCTTCAGGTTCCTCCAAAGGAAGCCCAGAGTGGAATTCGCTTTACTTGTAATTTTGTTAATGTGGGCCTCCCTTTCCAGGGTCTCGCTAAGGCAAACACCAAAATGTGGTATTGATGATACATTCACTAGTGTTTCGCCTTTAAGGGTGTACTCAAATTCCAGGGGTTTTTTTATTTCGGCCTGGACACCCTCGGGACCGAGCATTTTGAGGGGTTGAAACACATCCCCCATCGATCTGCTCAGTCCTGTAACGCAGATAGGTCTCTCTGCAGCTGCTCCTGATCTGCTCGACATTGTATCGGGCGATACAGGAGGCAATCATCTGCAAAGAGACCAACCTGCGAGGAGACTGTGGAAGGGAGATCATTAATATAGCTCAGAAAGAGTAGGGGTCTGAGAACAGTACTCTGGGGCTCACCAGACCTCACGCGAGCTGATTCTGAAGAGCTGCCATCAACTACTACTTTTTGGGTTTTATTGGTTAGAAAATTTTGAATCCAATTAAGAGTTGTTCCCCGAATTCCATAGACGGGGCACCTGTCTGACACTTTGTGCCCGGAGACCTCGTCAGCTACCTTGGCTGGGCCTAGGAGCCTGTGGGGTGGTGCAGATTAAAATCAGTCTGTTGTTCACAGGGTCAACATCGCGGGATCAACCTTGGATAGGGAGCTCTTGAAGCTCTCCAACGTTTGTTGGCTGGTCAGTGACTGTGGACAGCAGTTCCATAGGCGCACATCAGTTTCTGAAAAAAAACAAGTGCTTGTAGGCCATGACACGCGTGTGGACCTGGCTGAAGTGATGTGCGCTGCCTCTCGTGGTAACTTTCACCGGTGTAAGATGTTCTTGTGGGATGTCAACAAGACCAAACGTTACTCAGTAGAGCAGAGTCATTCTGCTCATTGCACGACGATGGGCCATGCAGTGATCGGTGCCATCCTAGGGTCTTAATTAGGGCGGGAACACTAGAAGTGCGTCTGTATTCCCCAGTTACAAAGTGGGCGGCACGTCGCTGGACCATCTCTACTGCAGAAATGTTCTTATCTATTCATTTATTTATTTGCAGTACTTAAAAACATACGCACAAATCCAGCACAGCTGATCATGGCGCTTACAATAATATGACATCATTAAATAAAAAGTTATGTTAAAAAATAAATAAACATAGTTATGAATAAATATTGCCATTAGCTAGGGAAAGTAAAGTCTGAAAAAATGTGTTTTTAACTTCTTTTTAAAAATATTCACAGAGTTTAATGCTGTCTTGATATCATGTGGAAATTTATTCCACAGGACAGGCCCTTGTACATTAAAAGCTGCCTCTGTGGCTGACCTCTGTGTCAGAGGCACTTGCAACGAAAAGTCTTTAGGTTGTCTGAGATGACTAGGACGTTGTTTGTAACAGCACAACTGACCTAAGTATTGTGGTGCCTGACCACGCAACGCTTTAAAAATATATAACAACACTTTAAAATGTATGCAAAACTCTATAGGCAGCCAGTGCAATTCTTCAAGAACGGGTGTGATGTGGTCTCGGATACCGACTCCAGTAATCAGTCGAGCAGCACGATTTTGAAGTCGCTGCAAACGGCCGAGCTGGAAAGCTGTAGCCCAGGACAGGCTGGAATAGTGGATGTGTCTTCTTCGGTAAAATCCGATGAGAATTGATCGTTCAGGATATTGGCTTTCACCTGAGAGTCACTGTGAGCCACCTCATTTCTCTTTAGCCACACCACTATTGTCACACTTTTTGCTTTTTATGAAGGGCTAAAACGCTTCAAGTTCCCAGGTTCAGAACTTCACATTAAGCCGCTTTAAATTTGGCTCTGGCCTCAATAGTTCTAAGTTTGATGGCTCTGCTGTGCATGGTAGCGTTTCTTACGCCGAGCAAGACGCTTGACCTTGGGGGAGATCCTAGGTTGGTCAAATCTTTGTGAGGTCATTTTAGACCGAATATGGTCCATAGTAGATTTACAGTTGGAAGAAAACTGGGACCACAGAGTGTCTACTGCCGTCTGGGTGGTGTTTTTACGTGAAGGCTTTAGAGAAGTAGGCTAGGTCGTTCTTGATTCCTTTCTTGTCTACTTTGCCCCCACTTGCATATTTCCCTCTTGATAGATCTTTGTCTTTTGAGAAGGATGTTGGAGTCCACAAAGACGGCGGTGTTGTGGTCGCTGATACCTGGTATTGGTTCGCATCTGTTGATTATAGAGTTGGTCTATTATTGAGGAAAACATCCAGAGTGTTGTTGATTCTGATGGGGAATGATACTATTTGAGATAAGCCGAGAGTAGAGAAGAGCTCCAGGAATGTGTTGTTGATTTCATTGCGATACTGGTGGGACAAATAGTGTCAGTGAGCCAGTCAATGTCTGGTAGGTTTAAATCACCAGTAACCCACAGCTAGGGGGGCTATTTGGAAATTGACCAACAATAGTATGGATGATCTCACAGAGAGAGGTGGTAGCCTATATTCCTTGTTGTTATTAGTGGGTCTATACACTCTCAGCACTATGAGTCGATGTGGGTCATTAATTTGAACTTTGGCACCAACTATCTCGCAGTCAGAATCAATGAGAATTTGCTCATCAACAATACCAGAGTGGATAGCAATCATTACCCCTTCATAACTCTCAGATCTGTCCTTCCTGAGAGGTGGATCGTACCCAGGGGACATAAATTCACTAGAGTCTTTTAGCCATGTTTCTGAGCCAATTAGAATGTTGGTTTGACTGAGTCAAACATGTTTGGATAGTGATTGATCAAGTTAGGACATGTTCAATTTTATATGTTTATTTTTATTTCAACGCATCGCATTGCTGCTTCTTCAGGATACAGTGATTCGTACAAGGTGGTGCTACACAATATATATTTAGTTGTTGTATTGTTTGTTGTGACGTTATAGAGGATGGTGTGAAATGTTGTTGGATGTGGAATGAATACTGGTCGTTGATTAGTTGGTGCTTTGCCGGATGTAGATAGTGAGTGTCATCCGGCACGCCAGATGTTGGTAGTTGGCGTGCCGGATGAGTGGATCTGTTGTGGAGTACAGGTGAGGGATTGAGTGAGATGCATGGGTAGTATGGTGTTGTTTGATAGCTGTTGGCTTGTGTAAGTGGTTTGTTCTGATCATAGTGTGTGTGGTATGGACTTGTGGAATGTGGTATAATTGCGGTGTGTGTGTGGATCGTGGGTGAAATGTGTGTGTCATAAGTGTGTGGTGTGGTGTTTATACAATAACATTCAAAGTAAATAATACATCCTAAAAGTTGGTAAAGTTGGTTTAAATAATAAAGGATTTTAATTTTTTATAATGACGTGGTAACCAGTGTATGTTAATCAGTATGATTTGACATTGACTCGTAATTAGGATGATAACAAATAAAGTATAGATTACTCCTTTGATTAGCAATGGGTCAATTAGTGTTGGATGTTTTTCGTGGACTCGCCTTGATGGCCGGCACAATCGCATAAGGAATGTGTGGGCCATCAAGGGGAATAAAGTTGTTCCAGGGTGGGGTGATTGTGGCGGGCGAATCTACGCCGGCCGGATAAGTTACATCCTTTAAGTGGTAATAATATTACTAATATGTCATCCGGACACCGGCCAGCATGCAAGGGTTATGGGCCGCCCCTGCATGTCGGCCACTATCCGGCTAACAGAAACGATGGCAATCCCTTGAGAATTGACTGACTGGATACCGAAAAGCTAACTTTTATTTTGGTTCATCCTCCACCGTCGGACAGACTATAGTGTTGGGTGGGTGTTTTTCGTGGCCTTCCTTGATGGCCGACACAATCACATAAGGAATGTGTTGGCCATCCAGGGGAATTAGGTGGTTCCGGGGTGGGGTGGTTGTGGCGGAGGATCTACGCCGGCCGGATGAGTTACATCCTTCAAATGGTTATTAACATTACTAATATTTTATCCGGGCAGTGGTCAGCATGCAAGGGTTATATGCTGCCCCTGCATATCGGCCACTATCCGGCTAACAAAAACGATGTGTTACATCGGGCAAGTTAAAGTGGAAGATCGAAAGGGTTATCCCATGTGCACAGCGGGCATGTAGGCAGATGATCCGTCCGCATACACTCTATGCACTGGATATTTGTTTTAGGGGAGGTACAGATATGCTAGTTATATGCTGTGGTTGTTAAATGGTTATTATATGGTAGGTCTAGCGGATAAATTTAGGATACAATCAAGATAGTGGTAGTGTGATGATATGATAATAGCCGCAGTAGTCCCAGATAACTGCGGAAGGTGTACTTGCCACCTGGGGGATGGGAGTGTGTATATAGCCGTGGGATGACAGGCCGGAGTGTGTGTTGGGCACATCCGACCGTCGCACGTCCAATGACATACCTTCGGATGGATGTGTCGGCAGTTATAATGATAAAGGTAAAAATGAATATATGTACAGTAGACTCTCTCCTTTCGGTCAGATCACCAATGTGGTCAGATCGTCATTACGGTCGTTTTTTTACGGCCCGAATTCTTTCTCTGTCAAAGCCATATGAAAGGCGATCACCAATGCAATCAGACCACCATTCCGAACTACGGTCACATTTTTGTGGCAAAATGGCAAGTTCACTCTCGTCATTGCAGTCAAATGAGTATTTTCAATATATCATTATGACCATTTTGAGAGGGGAGTTTTATATTGAAAAAATGTCACCTATGTCTTCCACACATGTACAATGCGTACATCACAAACATGGCGAATAATTTTATTATCATTTGGTGGCGGTAACATCAAATCATGTATTGCTATATGGAAAATAAAATGAAATGTTCTACATTGAAATATACAATTGATCCGTTAGTTATATAGTATTTTAAAAGTTAATTGTTTGTTGATAAAGCGTCTCGCTACTTCTGGCCATACACTGTCTGCGTATCTTCAATAAGCATAATTAAGCATGTTAGCTAACGCAAGCACAATACAATTAAAAAAAAAAAAATTATGACAAGGTGGCATTAACCGGCAACTATATAGCAAAAGTGATTATTTTTTAAAACTATTTGTTTTAAAAAAAAAATATCTGCGTTGGTTATATAGAAGTTTAGGGGTTAATTGTTTGTTGATAAAGCGCCCCGCTGCTTCTGGCCATGCACTGTCTGCGTGCTGCAGTGACCATTTTATTTCAAGCGTTAATTATCTGGTATCGTCAATCAGCATAATTAAACATGTTAGATAATACAAGCACAACACAATTTCAAAAATAAATTTATGACAAGGTGTTATTAACCGACAATAATGCAATAGTGAATATTTTAAAAATTATATGTTATTTTAAGAAGCTGAGTGCGTTAGGTGTATAGCAGATTATTTCTTGATAAAGCGTCTCGCTACAGCAAATAGTGTTCATGTAGTGCTGAGATGATGATGGAACATCATCGCAGACGGTAGGCCAAGATTAAAACAACGTTGGTTCAACCGCCCGTGATAATAATAATTAAAGACTTGGGAATGTCGTAATTACACAACTCAAAACAGTTCATTTAGGATAGTGTCTATATAGATTTTACAATTCAACAAATTCTATGTATCATTCTATGTTATCATTACATGTTAAGTTTTTATTACAAAAAATAGACGTAGAGTTTTTTATATGGGGACGCATAGGGTAACCCTTTCAAGCCTGAGTTTATCATTGTCATCTTCATCCACTGCAAGCCGCGAATTGCTGTCGCAATTCTCGACTTGTGGTGGATGAAGATGATTTGAAGTGGGTGAAAAAGTAAAGAAAATTGCCATGTAGTTTCATAGAAATTTTCGTTCTAAAACCCTTAGTTGTGGGAAAATTAAGTCTGTTTTCAGGGATTTAAATTGATGCTTTAATGGATCATGTAGGCTTAAAGGGTTAATGATCGGCTAAGTCTGCGTTCCCACCTGCCACGAACCGTCGGCAGTGAGGGGACACATATTAACACCTAACTCTAGTACAAACACTTTAAACAATGCGAATAAGTAGACAATGGTAGGCTGTTAGTATCTTATCGGAACACTTCTTTAAACTTGCATTCTCAGTTACCTTACATGATTAGCGCCATTTATAACATTGAGTAAATGTTACACTCCGCGAACATGGCATCTCAACTCGGAGTTGTTACTCCATCACGGTGACCAATAAACATTGGGAAGCGATGAACAGGGCTCACAGGCCGATTTAAGAAAACGCTTTTGAAAGTGAGAAATAATTCAATCATTAATTTTTATGCTGCACATAACCATAATCATGTCTGCGCGTAGGCATGCATAACTTACCCTAAGGGATGAAGTGAGACTTATCAAAGCTAGTGCCGGCAAATCTCATCGTCAACAAGTGATAGTTTGTCAGTGATTAAAAAATACTCATTTCATGAGACTATGGCAGCGGTTTCTGTCCTCGAAGATTTTACAGCAATCCTTGGCCTAAATGGCATTCTACATTTTATGTTAAATATTGAGGATAAATTACAAGACTCTGATGTGAAAATAGAATTCACAGGTCAACAATTCTCAATCAATTCATTTTTCAAACTGCAGTTAGCTGTTTTGTGGCATTCATTTAAAAATATATTTTTATTAAAATACTTTTTTTTATTTAATTGTGCATAATTATATAATCACTTTTAGCTTTGAATAAAACACTGTTTTTCTAAACAGCTGCAATAAACTTAATACATTTACTATTGTTTTTATTCATTTCATTATCTGGAGCATATAGACATAATTGATTTGATATCAAATAGCAGGACGCCACGTGGTATTTATTGCCTGATCACTAATGCGGTCGGACCGCCATTGGGGTAAAAAAATTCTGGCCCGTACTTGACCGCATTGGCGGGAGTCTGGACACTGTAGTAGTTTTAGATGATAATGGGTTGGCGGTAGGTCCATAGGACGGGGTGTAATTAGACGGGTGTGGTGATATTTGATAGATGGTATCATGATTAATTTATAATGCATTCAATGTTCATTTTTCTTCTTTAGTGTTCATCATGCTTCTCTGCAACTGGTATCTATTAAGATTAAGATTTATTAAGAGTTCTTGATACGGCACCGAAACTGGTGTGGTTAATATTTAGAGTCCAGAAGTTATAAAGCAGTGGTTGATTAAAGAGTTGTTTTACGTCAGTATTAGAGAACGTGTATATGATGATTAGTTATTAGAAATATGTGCGAGTGTCTATGTGGCTATGGCAGGGGTTATCCAAAAAGGGGATGTGTCTAGTGTTCTGCGTCCGGTGCGGAGGTAGGGGTTGGTATCCTGGCGGAGCTTGCTGGAGTAATCTCCGCTCTGGTGGCAATGGTGCTAAGGATGTGTGATGTAAAGAAGTTCGTTGTGGTTCTGTAGTCTCCTGGGACGTCACTGGCTTCTATGATTATGTCTCCAATCTGTACTTTGATGGCGTGTGTGCGGTTTCTGTATGTCTGGATGTCGATCTTTTTGGTGGATGATGCGGTGTCGGTCTCTGGATCTGTCTGGCATGTGTTGTCTTTGTTTTTGGGCTGAGATGTTTGGGTTCTGCCGTTCTTGGTGTAGGGGGTGGATGTGGCTGTGGCTCGGTC
This sequence comes from Flabesymbios commensalis, assembly GCA_964017125.1. Taxonomy (NCBI): domain Eukaryota; kingdom Metazoa; phylum Annelida; class Polychaeta; order Terebellida; family Flabelligeridae; genus Flabesymbios; species Flabesymbios commensalis. The sequence goes on along the minus strand of OZ024904.1, from coordinate 110,560,189 downwards.
TTTCGTGTTGATGAATTCTCTCTATGGATGGTATAGTTTGTGTTGCTTTGATTCCGGTGCGGATGGGTGAGATGAGCTCTGTGTGCGGATGATACACTTGTTTGCGTTGTGGCTCAGCTATCAACATCCGGGTGGTAGGCGGCTTGTCTTGTGCTGGCGTAGGGCGGGTGTCTAGGAATAAGATGAGAGCACGGGATTTTTCCAGCGGCGGCTGAGCGCACTCATCTGTACCACTATCGCTGGTTGAGTTTAGGATGTCCTCGAACAGGCGGACAACTTGCTGGTCTTCACTTGTTTGATTTCTGGCTTCTATTAATGTGAGCGTTTCTTTGTGCTGTTTCTTGGGTGAGGGCATAGGTTTAGGTGTTAGGTCCTGCTTCAGAGTGAGTTTTGGTATCTTATAGTTCAGTAATTTACCCGTGCATTTCTTGTCGTTTGGTTTCTTTATTTTATAGGCCGGTTGATGGGTTGTTTCCTCTTCTGATGTAGTGTCTTGCAGCGGTGCCCCCAAGGCTGCACTTGGTGTGTGTGTAGGGAAATCGTATGTTTTGTAGTGGCATCAGTAGATGTCGCGCATGTGGTCCTGCTGCCTTTTGAAAGTCATAGCACAGAAATTGCAAGTGACTATGGTGAGCGTTTCATCATGTATCTCTCGTAGATGCCTATAGGCATATTTGTTTTGACTATCGCTTTGTCGCAGTGGGGCACTTGAGTTTTGATGACTGCATAATGTGTAATAACGTATGTACTGGAAGAGGAAAAAGTGAGTGTGTGGCTGGTGTTACCAGAGGAGCGCGCAGCGCGAGGGCTGACGCGAGATTATGCACTAGTTCTGGTATAAACCTTATAGTGCCTCTCTCTTTTCACTGTGGCTGGTGTCCGGTGTGTCCTGATTCTTTAAAGGCTGTCTTTTGGGTAAGTCCATATTGGGAAAGCTGTTTGATGATTGGTAGATATCGGGATGAGTTCATTCCCCACCGGAGTATAGGGGTGTATAAGAGTGTGATGTTGTTTGGAGAGGGGGGTGTTTATCAGCCGGGCAGATTGAGGTCATCCGGGCGGTCCTGCCGGATGGCATCCTGTTGCGTCCGGCCGGATGTGTGGTATGTGGTCGGTTTCAGACTACTTTATATTCGATGTCTGCTCTGCAAGTTTTGCTGTGTTGGAAGTGTTTGTAAACGGTGCGAGCTGAGAGGTTTAGCATTTACTGATTGTATGTTTACATTTAAGAGCCTTCCCAGCAGGCACACCACATGGAATCCACGTGTAATTGGGGTGGAAAATTGGTTGGCACGTGTTCCACTAAAAATCAAGGTTTATTCCACGTGGATTTCTTCATGTGTATTAATAATTTATTGGTGTTGATTACACGTGGATATCAAGTGAAGTTTGAACCTTATTTGTTTACGTGTAATCCACGTTGCATTTCTCATGTGGATTATTGGTGTACATTTTCAGGTGTATTCCACTTGAATTGTTTCACATGAAATAATGATGTATCCGTTCACGAGATATCAGATGGATATCATGTGAAGAATGCCACCTGATTTTGTTTCACATGTTTTCCACGTGTATTTTTCACAAAGATTATTGGTGTACCTATCCACGTGTATATCTGGTGGATAACAAGTGAAGTTTGAGCCTTAATTACATTTTTAGTTTTAATTACATTAGTGAGACAGAAAGCTAAATTTAGTCAACTCAGCAACGTTTCTAAATACGAACAACATGGAATGATCTTTTATGTATTAACAATAGATGTATCATTGGCCACCAATGCGGTAGAGGGATGGCCATCATTATCAAGCATTTTGTTCAGTTTAACATGTTTTCAATGTTTTTTTTTGCTAAATTATGAGCGTTTCTGAGTTGACACAGAAATTGAATACGTTTCAGGGGTGTTTGTTTTGTTATAAAATAGCAGTTCAAATTGAATGTTTACAAATATTTCACCTACCTCAAAATATTGGGACTTTGCAGCTGTCTGTGTACATCAAATTATTTGAATGGTATCACACAACAATTTGAGGAGTTTAGATAACACTGGCGTTGCTGAGTTGACCGGTTGACGTGAGACAACTAAAAAGCCTCAGTAAATGTATCCTTGGCAACTTTTTATATTGAGTTCATGTCTGTTTATGAATAAATTCCGTTGTACATAACAATTGCGCTAAAAATAACTCGGGGTTAAGTTATTTCCAAGAGATCTTCCATATTTAAAAAGTCTATGTTTCAGGTGTTAGACATTGGGAGACATTGCATTTGTGTACAAATTTGTGTATATTGGCACAATTGCATGTTGAATAAAAAAATATTCGTTAGAAATATTGAATTATTTATTTTTCTCAGTTTATCGTATTGCCCATAGGACAACATAAGAAAAATTCGGATCCACACAATTCATAAATACGCTAAGCCTAAGAATAGCCAAAAGAGTCTAAAAGACCCTTAATTAATTTATTTATCACCTTGCCATGTCGTCCTCTCCAAGGCCGTGGATGGATGTATTTGCTTTACCTGAAAAATCAAACATGGCGGTGACTGAGAGCGATCCCGACCCCAAGGTCCGAAAAATGTCCATAACTTCTTAATGACTGTGCGATCTCTGAGCTGAGCATGTTGGCATGGAACTGAAATATGTTACTGATTCTAAAAATACTATTTTGGACCCGATATGCCCAGATATTTTCCGATATGACAGTCCAAAGAAATATCCCACGATTTTGTACGCGTTCTTTAATCTTTAAATCTTTAAAGGTTGAACTTCGCAGTCCTCCTCACGGAGTATCAGGCGAAGGGTTTGTGCTGAGCGGCCGACCAGACTAATCAATCAGTTTGCTCTTGAAAGCTGCTATTGATCTGGATTCAATAGCAGCTGGTGGAAGATGATCCCAATCGGGTATGGTTTTGTACAAAAAAGAATTTTGTCCCAGCGTGGTGTTAGCCCTAATATGTTTGAATGATTTTTTATGTCCACCACGAGTTCTTTCATCTGCTGGGGTTAAAAGGTCACTGACAGGTACAGCAATTGATCCGTTTAAAATTGTGTACAGGCTTGTCAGCCTGAAGTTCTTTCTTCTAGTTTGTAAGTCAGTCCAGCCTAGATCTTGGATAAGAGCTGTTACACTTGATTTACGCTGGTAGTTGTTAGTTACGAAACGTGCAGCAGCTCTTTGAATTTTGTTTAATTTATTGATGTCACCTTGCCTGTATGGATCTCATACAGGATAAGAGTATTCCAAAAGTGACCGAACCATTGAAAAATATGCAATCTCTTTTAATTTTGAGGGACATCCCTTTAAATTCCTCCTCAAGAAACCCAGTGTGGAATTAGCCTTACTCGCAATTTTAGAGATGTGATCCCCCCATTCAGGTTCTCACTGATGCTGACTCCCAAGTAAGGTGAATTTGTTACTTGTCCGAGTGTGACCCCTTTGAGCTGCTAGTCTGATGCTATCTCTTTAGCCCGGGGTCTCTTCACTCGGAGGACAGAACATTTGGATGGGTTGAATTTCATCCCCCAAATGTCTGCCCAGCGCTCCAACTTTGTTAAGTCCTCCTGTAGCTTTTTTTGATCGTCCTGTGGGGCTGTATATCACCCTAATATACATCCATATACCTATGTCAACATGTCCACAGATTAGATTTGTGTGAGTTTTACAATGTCAATTGTGTACTGGGCCACTACTGGCCCGGTACCAAATTGTTTGCTGGGATGTGTTATCATAACTGTTATCGTTGGTGACGTACGTTACACAATGAAAATATCATTATTTAATTGTAAGCCTAGGCACAACGTTAAAGGAACTGAATGTTCACTTACTTTATCATTTTATTATTGACAATCCCAGTGACCACAAAACATTTGTATAGCATTTATAGGCCTACCACGTCAGCCCAAAGTTTTCGACGTTGGTCCAACATTGTAGGCCCTATAAAAAAAAGTATGAAATGTTTTGTGTTTGCTGGGATGTCAATAATTATATTTTATCTGCCACATTTTCTTCTGGATTTTCCTCCACAATTTTGTGAGGGTTAAATAAAAATCATTTTTCAGTGGCAGATTTGTAGGGGCGACCCGTCCTGCCTCTCCCTATTTTTTGACAAATTCTTTATAGCCCTTTAAAATGTCTCAACAACTGATGTGCTGTTGTATTACACTGCACACCAGAATGGGCACTGCCGCCAATCACGGGAGTGCAGGCCTATAATTAATGTTATGTTAGCCACTGATACATATTTAACAGTGGACTATCTCATGCACAATGCAACACATTCAGTTTTTAAGTTCTGTTTCAAACAGATTGGGCCCTGCGTTTGGGGTATTAACTCAAATAGCCTAATAACATATATCACCTGTGTGAACCCTGACGTTTTAATAAAAAATTGAGACACTGACATGACTGAGGGGACATCTGGTGAATATTATTATTTCGGGAGATGATGCAAAGGAAGTCTACGTTGACCTAGTTATTTTCAATGTCAACCAAACACACTCTAGCCATACTAAATATATTTCTTTCCCACAAAAATCTCCCGTGATATAATTATTGTCAATATTAATGGAATATTAGGTAACATTCAGCACGATTTATATGCCATAAAGTAGCCAAGATATAAAATTGTCAGATGTATATTGAGGGTAGAGGTTGTAATGAGCGCGCACCTGTTTTTACAGAGGGAGGGAAGACACAGCCGAGAACAGCCAATGTTGTCCTAAAGCCAGCACCAGATACGCCCCGCCCAGCTGACCACCAGCAGCCAATCAGCGCGCTGAGACAGGCCGTGTGATGTGTCAATCATCTGGTTGTTTTGATGACACAGACAAGTAAAGCGGAGGTTTTAGAGGTGGGGCTGCTTATTTTACAACATTTATCATCAAAATGGAGAGTCTACGCGAACAAGTTATGATCAACCAGTTTGTTATGGTTGCTGGTTGTCACACAGAACAAGCGAAGCAGTTGTTAAAGGCAGCAAATTGGCATTTTGAGGTGAGTTGAATAAGATTATATGAAATAAGCCGGACATGGTGTGGTCGGCCATGCCTTGTTTTTAAATGGCGCTGACCTCTTTCCGACTTCCACACTTTGTTTTGGTATCAGACATTCAGAATTAGATTGAATTTTAAATCATATTTCAAATATTTTGTGTTTCAGATGGCGCTCAGTATGTTTTTCCAAGAATCGGCAATTCCATCATGTCGGCATTGTAATGGCAACCACGCTTGTCATTATCCGGTGAGTATTTTAGTTGAGGTTGTTTTAGACAGCGTGGTCTGTTGACATCACAGACAAGATGGCAGCCAGTAAACACTGCACGCACAACACTCACACATGGTCATGCCATCTCATCAGCTCATGGACATGGCACACTCTTACTCAAGTCTAGACACCCAAAGAAGTAAACGCATCACCCACCAAAGTCAAATCAATACTATGTGCCGTCTTATATAAAAAGAAATAAATAAGCAGCAGCATTTGCAAGCAGGCTATAGAATAAAAAAGAAAAAATGTTCAAGCGATTTTACAAAATTTATGCAATCGTTGTTATCAATACCATAATTAGCGGGTGTAAGGTGGCCAACGAAATTGTCAAAGTTGTTTGATCAAGTCACAAATAAGCTCAATAGATGCGTCTTGTGCCACTGATGGCACTGCTTTTTATTTTGTCTTGATTAGTTAAATAGTTTTTGAGTTATAATTTTTGAGTTATCCTTAAATGATCACTATTTTATTAATATTTATCGTACATTTAAGAAATTCAGCACATTCAGTCACAATATTTGGAGGTATAAATCGGCTTAAATTTTGGAAAGTGATTTAAAAAAGTTACAGTTCATCCTAAAAGGCGAATTTTTTAGTTTTCTGCTTTTGTCTGTTTTTCACATGCCTATTTATAATCGGGCCAGACTGTTTTTATTATGTTTTACAGGCTCGCCAATATTGATTTAAACAAAATAGAATAAAAATAAAATTGTCATTTTCAATAAAAAAAAAATCAACACTCCTGAAGTGTTATTCCACATACTCTTTTCTTTTAAAAACTCTTTCATTTCACCGGTCCTGAGAACCGATACACACAACTATACGTGGCCTATAAAACTGTCCCGCGTGTTTATCAGATGCTGAGGTCATTTCTAGAAACCGCTGTAACATTTGTCTGATCCACTCTTCAAGAAAAGTGTTATACCTTCCAATACAGCTCACATTTTTAAGATATATCTAAGTTTTATTTTTATTTTGAATCCAGACATTGCATCTTGGCAATTTTTGTCCGTAAAATGTATTTTAAAAAAAGTCTGACCTTATGATGCTCCTCTATAAAGCCATTAATTTCATTTCGATTTATTTTCAGAATTGTGTTATTAAATTAAGATTATATAAAATCAACAGTGAAGTATAGGGAAATGCATATTGATAAAATTAATGTACACTTAAAGTGCAAATTTCCAAATTCTTATAAACTACTAAGCTTAGTCCAGATGACTACTGAGATTTTGCTAGTAGTGATATGTAGTCAAATTAATTTCTTGCAGTTGACGGTATGAACAATGAGCACTAGGAACAACCTTATTATCCCCTGCCAGACAAAGTTGAGGCAGGGGTAACCCGGGTTGTGGAGTCACCTTAATTGTCAGCCCATCTGTCTGCATTTCGATTCCAGAGCAGATATCAGAAACCCATGGCGGGATTTTTCATATTGCACACACACATCACTTAAGGGGTGTAGACGTACCTTTAAAAAAACTCTAATTCAAAATGGCCTACTATCGGCCATTAAATGAACTTTTAATATGTCTGATATTTGGCAAACCATGCCAGATGCTAGATCATCACTAATAAACCAAGTGTGTGGTCCGCTACTATAAAACAGAATGTGTGGTTTTATGGAAGGAAAGACCTGAAAAATTTCAACTATTAACTTCTTTATAACACTAACTTTAATATACCCATGATATCTGACAAGCCATGCCAGATAGCTAGACCATTTACTATGAAACAAAAGTGTGGTTTCAGGTAGGGTTATGCCACAAAAATTTCAACTCCATAAATAAAAAAATGGCTGACTATTTGTCAATTAAGACATCACTTTCAGGTTGTCTGATATGAATGTTCCGGTCAAACACTGCTCTGATTTATGCTCCGCATGAAATATGGTGTGCCGGCCTTACATTTGTACCCATTGGCTTTAAATGTAGTTTGTGTAACCAATCTCCCATGGTTATTGTAATCCACCCACAGTACTTGTCACACTGAACTTGTGAATGTTTATCATCCAGGAGCATTATAGGTCTGATTTACCGCTATGGTCTCAGCCAGCGACCCATGCACCTGTCTTTTGGATGGGCATACAGAATGTATCACAATTTGTGAAGAAGTGCAAAAAATGGGACTGTCTAGTCGTAACTAAGCAAAAAATTCAAATGGTGATGTTGAAATACACATTTTATCCCAAATAACTGATTTAATCTGCTAATATAATGGAATAAAAATAAGTCCTGCTTAGCGAGAAAGGGGTTAGATGTTGGTGAATCAGATTATTCAGGACTCTGCCCACGATGGGCGGCCACACCTCCCACTCTTATACGCCGCCCACCACAACAGTTGGGAAAAACATGGAAAACTGAGTATTTCGATTATAAAAACACGACTGTAGTATGAAAATTTACATTTTGGTGTCAAGACCGCTCACCACTAACCAATCTCTGAGCAGGACCGTGGTTATTAGCTTCAGAGTAGATTTGGCATATTATTACAAATTAACGTTTCCAACACTTCCAAGTGCAGTATTCACCAGAAAAGCTACGGCAGAAAAGATGATCACCACCCATCCACCAATATGAACTTTTAAGATCCCTTAGGAGTAATAACCCTTTCAGTGTGTGGACCGTCCTTGTACGTCAAAATCTGACGTCTACAGACGTCAGATTTTGACGTACAAGGACGGTCCATGCACTGAAAGAATTCTAGTATTTATAATGGCCTTAGTAGACCCATAACATAGGTATTCAAATAAAGCGGGAAGAGCTAACTAATACATTAATGATGATTTCAAATTGAAAAATGAACTTTGGTCTACATGATTTGTATTTCAGCGCTATTTGAGTTATCAACATTTTGTTAGACGATGCTGCTTTGGATAAAATAGTTTATCTCAAGTAGTATCGCTTTAGTAGCGTACAGTAGATGTATCACAATACATATAATGAATGAAAAAAAAATGTCTCAAGAAAGCATATTTCGAAAATCAGTGCAAAAATTCTTCCACTCCCCCCCCCCCCCCACACCTTTAAAAATTAGTGCAAAAATTCTACCTCCCTCCCACCTCCCCCCCCCCCCTAAATTAATAAATATTCGGTCCCTAATTACCCGAAAATTCAGCTCTTATCTGTGGCACTAACCATTTTCATACAGACTGTTATGTACTTTATTTTACATTCAAAATATTTAGGTGCTGCAATTGCGATATTAATTATTGATATTTGAATAAGAATTAATATTATGCAGAGGTTATGCCATTGTTGTGTTATCTATCAGGCCAAAGTTTAGATAGTGAAGTGCTTGCTGCTACATTCCAGATAATGTCGCTATCATAGACTGAGTGATGTCACCATACATAATACATAAACCAGTATACACCGGTATATTCTTAAATCATATATATAAATTCAAGGTTTAATCCCTAAAGCGCTGAATTTTTTTATGAAAACCTTGGAAGCCAAAGTTTTTTTCAATTTGAAATCATCATAAATGTCTTCTTAGCTTTTTCTGATTTATTTGAACACCTATGTTATGGGTCTACGATCAACTAGTTTTACATAACAGATAATGATGCTATCACAGTGATGTCACCATACATAATACATAGACCAGTATAGACCGGTATATCCTAACCCTTACAACACTGATTTATTTTTGTATAGACCATGGAGACCAAAGGGTTTTATTCTATTTGATATTAGCATAAATGTCATAGTCAGGTCTTTCCGATTCATTTGAATACCTATGTTCTGGGTCTACGATCATTAAACTAGTTTACTCTTACAGTGCGGGAATTGACTTTAGACGTCAGACTCTGACGTCTACAGACGTCAGATTCTGACGACTAAAGTCAATCCCGGCGCTGTAAGAGTTGAATCCTATATATAAATTCAACGTTTAAAAACAAAGTGATTCAGGGAAAATAGGTCATATTTTTTATACATTATTAATTTGTATAGACCACCATTACCATTTCACCTTGTCACTTTCATGCCTGCAGTCAGCTCTGTATAAATTCAAGGTTTAAAAACAAAATGATCCAGGAAAAATGGGTCCTTTTTTTCATACATTATTAATTAAATTTGCATAGACTGCTATTACCATTTCACCTTGTCAATTTCATGTCTACAGTCAATTCGTGGTGCGTGTCATTTTTTCCTCCACCGTGGCCATGTACACACATTCAAGGATTATTATGACATGATGAAACATGTTGGATGTTGACAATATGAATTCAAACATTTCAGATCAATTTCTCTCATTTTTATAATATTATTTTTTTCAATTGGATTTGAAGATAATTTCTAAACAATTGATAGTTGTAAAATTATTTTTAAATATATATTTTAGAATGCCATTATGTTATGAAACACATCATGGAATGTATTGTGCTGTAAACCTTATTATCTCGATAGATTCACTCTGATTACACTGGTACAACTTATTTGATGCAGATAGGTATTTTTGAGTTTTATCAAACCACTTGGCATTTAAAATATGTGTCATAAGTAAAATTATTTGTCCCGTTCCACAATAATTCATAAAGCCTTGTCTGGCTTTATCAATGAGTCAACTCTTATTAGGGCCTAAGCCTTATCCTTCAATTCATAAAGCCTTGTCCGGCTTTATCAATGAGCCAACTCTTATTAGGGCCTAAGCCTTATCCTTCCGATCACGACTATTGTCGTTTTTAATTTGTTTATTTATCGATCAAAGCAATGATATTGGGAACAAAATGTGCACGCTTAAACATTAGGATTTGCATTTAGATCTCAAATTAAACATATGTGGAGTTTTCACCCACTTGAAGTTGTGATCGAGCGTTGTAGCGAAACACAACTTCAAGTGGGTGAAAATTTAAATAAATGAACTAAGCAGGATGAGAGCTAATCTTTCCAATAGTTTAGAGCATGCATGCATATAATTATTAGACAGTCTAGTCTGTACATGTGTATAAAGGTTCTTTCATCCATTCATTCACCCTGACAAAGTACTCCTGATAATAGCAGCGTGTGTAGGTTATCATGGTTATGTGTAGCTTGTTTAGTGGTCACGGTTCTGTGCACAGAGTTCAGACAACTCAACCAAGCATTGATTGTATTTCTTTGTGTGTAAATAAACCTCCACATCTGTCTATTATAATCATGGTCTGCCACACACCGTCACGCTAGTCTCCTGATAAAACCTTTATCACCACGCTGAAATATTTTGTATAAACTATGGAAGCCAAAGGGTTTTTCTCAATTTAAAATCATCATAAATGTCTTGGTTATTTCTCTTCACTTCATTTGAATACCTATGTTATTGGTCTACGGTGGTTATAAATGTTTTAATTATTTCAGTGCGGGGAACGTCTTTATAGGTCAGAATCTGGTCCCCGGGCTGAAAGGGTTAATACGTGTATGTAACAGCCAAGTATTGATCGTATTTCTTTGTGTTTAGTTTATATCTGAATCTGTCTGTCGCCTCAGTGTCTGTCTGCAACGGGCTGTTACACATTGTCTAGTCACCACATGGTGGAAAAAAACTTCAGTGTAAATACATTATGACGTTCTCTGAAAACATGGTGAAGACATATTTAACCCACTTGTCACATTTATGGGTTGGTCCCGCATGGCATTTTCAATAAAAAAAATTCAATTAAAAATATAGTGCAATTTATCCCAATATGGATGTCCTAATCTACCATAACCATTTGATAGTTGACTAACTATTCATAAAGGTTATTTATGATCACCTGAAGGTGGGAATTGCAACAAGAAATGTTGAAGAAATTCCTAGTATGTAAGTTATTAGGACATCGTGCTTCCAATCAGACAATGAACCAACGCTGGTATAGCGTTGGGCCATTATCTGCAACGCTGGCCCAACACTACCATCATTAGATCTACACTCTGTGCTGCTTGGGAACGGATCCAATTTATATAATCTTCCATAATTATATATATTGGCGCTGTAACACAACACTTTATTGTTGGGCCAGACCAGTGTCGCTGACGCTTGACCGTAGTTTTACCAGCATTGGCATTGGCTCAGTACCTTATTTTTTCTGGTTTACTGGCCCAAATATATAATCGTCCATAATTATATCCTGTTCCAAACCACCAGTACTCATTCATCAAATAAGAGACGTTAACCCAATGTTGGTTTAGCCCTTTAACCCTAACCCTTTGAGTCAATCATTATTATTTTGGCAAACTTTTATTCAAAATATGATGTTAACCTAGTATTCTAAGTGATATCTGTCACTGGGGTAGATAAAGTGATAACATTGAGCAGTCAGTGCCTTAGCCAGCCATTCGAAAGGGCAGGGTAAATTTCAGAGTGTGAGGGCACAATTGTTGTAACGAGCCGCGCAGCAGCAAGCCGCCCGAGCGCGCTGCGTGACTGACCGAACCCGCGCAGCGGGTGCGGCACAAGAGGGGGGTCCGGGGGGGGAAATAGGATTTTCCATTCTAAAATGGTCGCTTCTCCTGCAATCTAGTGGGATTATTACTTAATATTCACTCTGTGAATTTGCTTTTTTTTGTACATATTTTGTGTTTCAAATAATGAAATAAAAATTCGAAATATCTACCAAAAATTACCAAACAAATTCAAAGTAACGTTATGCATGGGCGATAATATGTGAAAATTCCGTATGGAAAACTCTGTTCGGCGAGTCCGTTCATCAAATTTAAAATATAGTTTTTCACCCTATTAGATATTTAGTGTGACATATCAGGATAAAGCTTGAGATGTCCTTGTTCGAAAACAGGCCCGCTATGGGTATGGTTACCAGACAGATTTTGAGCTACGCCCCCTAGAGTGTAAAAAAGTCAATACTGTTAAAATTGGGCTATAATCCGTGCTCTCTTTCACAGAACAGACACACATCATTTTAACCCACTGTATCCTTGCGAGGTTATCATGAAACAGTTATATACGATATCCTTGACAAAGAAGATAACGTGGGCTTATTAAATATTCACAAAATTATTACTTCTTTGTATTTTATTTTGTTTTAATAGAGGTTGGAACAGCCGCATTAAAAATATTTTGTGTGATGATTCCATCATTAGTAGACACCTCCCTGGATTTCGGCTTATTTAGGGTGGTGAGACCATACCGAGCAGTAAAGAAATTTGTCATGAGTGCCGACCCTGTGGCACTTTTGTGTAAAGACGACAGCTTTCGCTTTCTAGAGGGCATTTTGAATTTCAATGATATTGCAACGTGTATCTAACGACGCTGACGGACGAATGGGCCCATGGGGTCAGTTCACTTGGCAGACTAACGTTAGTTTAGGTCGGAAGCAGCGCCATACGGCATTCATTTTACAAAGGTACCGTAGTATAAACAGTGTTGGCGGTAGGATGAAAAATGTCTTAGCCACTGTGGCTAAAACCTCTGAAAAGTTTTAGCCACATTTTCTTTCTTGTAGCCACAATGTAATCATGTACCCAGTATCCAAAATATTGATGATAATTGATACTGGTCTAGTAGGCCTATTGATTTTGCATTTACCACAGAAAGATAGTCCTTAATTTGAAACAGTTTATGATTTAGTTTTCATTTAGCGAATAACCACAAATTTTATGAAAATTTTCCAAGAACTGACGAACGTTTGCAAATTAATAGTATTTTGTTTGACTTCTTTTATTATTCAACTGTAATCATGGTAATCAAAATGCATGACAGTTTAGTAAGGTAGCTGCATTCGAAATTATGTTTGAAATAAAAATTATCCAGCGGACAACCATGCCCTACATTTCGGATTGTCAGCCAATATTTTTGGTTCAAGTAACCATTTGAATCCCTGACTCTAGATTTTTATGATAATTTAAAAGAAATGATATAAAATGATTTTATTAGAGAACGTCCCTTCACAATTTTTTTAAGAGTGTGTATTTTTGTATGAACAGCCTTGTAGGGGCAATTTGGTGGGTGTTTGCTAACGTGAAATTAAAAAAAAGTCCCCTCATACCTAACCTATTTTGGAGGACCATGTAATTGAAGCCCCCCCCCCCCCCACCCCCCAAAAAAGGGTTTTTTGTCTTGTCTTGACAAAAAGATCCAACTTGGAGAAATCAAGTAACAGTGGCAGCCAGGTAGGCAAGGATGTCATGACTGCAGCAGCATTCACACTGACAATCTCAGCCTGTGTTCAACGTTTCCTGTTCTTGACAAATAATCACTTTGCTTGATGACTTCACATTCCTCTTTAATGGAGTATCAGGCAAAGGGAATGTGTTGAGCGGCCGACCAGACTAATCGCTTAGTTTTGTACAAAAATGAGTTTTGTCCCAGCGTGGTGTTAAACTAGCTCTTAATGTATTTGAATGATTGCTTATTCATGAATGTTCTACCACAAGTTATTTCATCTGTTGAGGCTAATAGGCTAGGTCACCGACACAGTGTCATTGATAATGATAGGTAAAGCGATTAATCAATTCTAATGGTCAGATTGTAATAAAATGTAAAACACAAATTATTGAATGCAGTTACATAATAACAACAAAGGTTGTGATACAGTGACATTATAAACATCACATTATCAGTATTCAGTGTGTATAAAACAACATCATATTAATTTATCAAGTGGACAGATCACAGGAATAGGCCTACGCCGTCGTCGTCCGCCATTTTGTTTTTTGTTGAGAATGTAAACAAGCATAGTTTGTGTTCAATATAGTCTATAATATAGGCTATTATTGCTATATTTATAGATCGGCAAAATTGAAAGATGTTAGCAAGATCGATTGAGAATTTGAAAAATCAAATAAAGTCATGTTTATGTCAGAAAAAACGATGGTAATGCAGTCGTTTTTCCCGCGATTTTTACCGCGAAAACGGCTCAAGATTCATAAGTATTGTGGAAGCATCTCGCTTTTGTCTTCGCCACTGTGGCTAAAGACATCACAAATCTTTCGCCACATGGCAAATATCTTCGCATTTTGCGACGTGGCGAGCGGCCAGCGTCAACGCTGTATAAATGTGAGCGCTGAATTCGATTCTTAACTGACCCACACAGCTCTTAGCAAAAAGCAATTGGACTAATTGCGGAATCGGATTGATCGATATATTATTGGAAGGCCTGTGCAGAATGCATGTGGGCTAGCAAAACCAAACAAACGGCTAGTGAGGCAGGGCGCCTGTGATTAGGGCAGGGCGTTGTTTATCAGGGCAGGGCGTTGTTGTAAAGGGCAGGGCGCAGGGGGACGAAGGCAGGGCGCAACGCCCCTCTAAATAGTCCTAGCAAAGGCACTGTGGCAGTCATATTAGGAATACACAAATATGATGTTAACATAGTATTCTAAGTGATATCTGTCACTGGGGTAGATAAAGTGACAACATTGAGCAGTCATATTAGGATTACACAAATATGATGTTAACATAGTATTCTAAGTGATATCTGTCACTGGGGTAGATAAAGTGACAACATTGAGCAGTCATATTAGGATTACACAAATATGATGTTAACATAGTATTCTAAGTGATATCTGTCACTGGGGTAGATAAAGTGACAACATTGAGCAGTCATATTAGGATTACACTGATACCTGATTTACCGAAATATCTGGTATCCATGGCAATGTTTGTTCTTCACTATTTATGTATTGTGAGAGCTAAAGCGCGGTTGTGGATCAAAAGGTTAAATTGCTGAATTATCTGTATATAAACCATGGAGAGTAAAGGGTTTTTTTCAAATTGAAGACATCATAGATGTCTTATTCAGCTCTTTCTGATTCATTTGAATACCTAAGTTATGGGTCTACGATCATTAGAAATATTTTCACTATTTAGTGCGGGGGATAATCGACTGTAAACGTCAGAATCTGACGTGTACAGCTACATTTGCTGGACCAGCGTTGAACCAACTCTGGGTTAATGTCTCATGTATTGGACACCTTCACTACCATTCCGGCACACACCATTGACCCAATGCTGCTTCCATGTTGCACCAACGTCTTCGATGCTGCCCCAATAGACTTTATTGAAGTGTATTGCGTCATAGGTTTGAGCGCGCGACGTCACTGTGACTGAGGTGTTTTCCACTGTCATAATGGCCTGGGTGCGTGGAATATGAAGTAACAACAGTTCAAAGAGACATTTCACCGTCTGAATATTAGAAGGGCAGAATGGCGCACATGAAGGGCAACATTGCGCCCATGAAGGGCAACATGACGTTCATGAAGGGCACCATGGCGCTCATGAAGGGCACCATGGCGCTCATGAAGGGCAACATGGCGCTCATGAAGGGCAACATGGCGCTCATGAAGGGCAACATGGCGCTCACAAACATGGAGATGATCCATGCTAGAAATAGCTACATGTAGATGAAATATTGCGGACAAGTCAATTGAAATGCAACAATGAAAAGATTAATGGTTTTTAGGTCGATGTAAACCCTTAAAGCGCTGAAATACTTCGTATAAACCATGGAGACCAAAGGGTTTTTTCAATTTGAAATCATCATAAATGTCTTAGTTAGCTCTTTCTGATTTATTTGAATACCTATGTTATAGGTCAACGGCCATTAGAAATATTTTAACTCTTACAGTGCGTGGATAGACGTCAGATTCTGACGACTAAAGTCTATCCCCGCGCTCTTAGGGTTAATAATCTATGTAGCATGACCTATATGCGTTGTCATCTTGTAGGAAGTGATGTGTCACCCTGTGGCATATCGCAGTCAGTCTGAGAACAATATTAGGTCAATATCTCCGCCATCTGGTGAAAATCATTTACTGTCTAACCTGAGAGCTGAGAAAAATACTCTACTTATTACAGATTGTCAGGAAAAAAATGTTTGAAAATTATTGAATAGCATTTGTTTAAGTTGTAACTTGCTAGACATCCTTATCATTGATATATAAATATTTTGCTAATCAATTACAAATTTGATTAGCAAATGGACAGAATTGCGTAGCATTTTACTGAACAAATTTTTCCCTGATTGTGTATAGTTACTTCACCAATAAATAACAATATATGGGGGTGGGTGTACAAAGTTGGAATGGTATATATATATATATATATATATATATATATATACAAACAAACAATTCAGTGTTAATAACTGTCCATGACGATCAGTAAACCTTCATTATGACGTGATTACATTGGAGTTTAAATGGCTGGTGTTGCTCCATGGTTTATGATGATTGATATGATATGATACAGATTTATAAGGTGGTATCCTGCAGATATGCAAATCAGGACGCTTTACAGTCATAACATTTAAGAAAAAAATGTAATTTGTTTAAAAATAAATGCGTGTAAATGTAAGTAGTTAAAGTGTTTGTTTGTGTATGGGTGACTGTTTGGGTGCTGGGTGGCTTACTGGCTATAGAAGCCAACCCGAATGCACGACTTAAACCCACTGCTGGATCAATGCCTGCCCACCGTCTGCGACGCTGGCCCACCATTAATCCAACATTGTGTCAATGTCTAGTGTTTACTATGTGGGTTCCCAGCAAACACGAAACATCGCACCATTGTTGGGTTGATGGTGGCCCATCGCCTACGACGTCGGTCCAACGTCAACCCATGTCAGTGCATTGTCTCGCGTTTGCTGGGCTACCACCCACTTCCTGTGTGTTGTATGTAGGCTACATCATGCGTTGCCGATTTGGCCTGAGGTACTGTCCTACGCACAACACACTACTGTGGTCACATCTTAACATTCTGTCTGTCACTTTAAAATACACCGGTGACGTCAGTCTATTGTTAAAACAGTAGATTCGGATCTACGAATCTACGGTTATTTTTACATTGGCTGTGTCGCGCACAATATAAATATTTCAGCATGACACTGCATGGCTAATATTTCATAGTTAACCATGCTGAGCACATCAAATCTTAGAGCACATGTACCTATGTTGTGTATTTTAAGTCGGAGAAAGAACTCAATTACTATAGATTAGTAGATCCGAATATCCTCGGCGCTGCGCGCCTCGTACATTCAGATCTACGAATCTATCGAATCTCGTTATTTCTCCTTGACGTAATGTGTTGCATCAAGAATATTATATATTCTTGGTTGTATGTATACGAGTGACTGAGCTCACGTGGTCACTGATCAAACAAACAATGGATAAAGACGATAAAACCTCAACTTTTTTTTTTACGCAGATGAATAAAATGTACATGAATATATACAAGAATGTTAATTTGCTAAAATCACACGACAATGTACATGGTATCACATACAGAATTAAAATCATGTTAGCTGTATCACTACAGTATATCATGGGTATCATTATTCTTTAGTAAACACGAGACGTTGATACAGCGTTGGCTAGCCTGTGCAACAGTCCTCACATGGCTCTTTCACTGACACCCACCGATAGAGACAATTTCTGTGTATCATTATAACTTGGTAAACACCAGACGTTGATCCAGCATTGGCCCGCTGATCGTAATATTCTTGACCATATTATTATTTTTCTATCCAATTTGAAAGTACGTCTTTTACACTTGCTCCCCTACCCCCAATTTGAAAGTATTTGAGTCGTCACAATTCGCTGAGTTATCGCAGTTATCAACATGATTTATCGGCTTTGTGGGCCCAGCAACATGTGCAACATGCCATGGTCTCTACTCCATGAAGTGGTATGCCGTTGCAATATAAATATTTCTATCAGTGAAGTGAAAGCGACAAGGAAGCTTTTAGTTACCTAAACCTTATTTATTTCCCTAGGTTTTGTAGACAACCATTTTCAGGGTGTAATCAATAAATCGATGAGTCAGTATCTCTATTATTCACACACAGTGCCCGCTGAGCACACAGTCTTGATTGACCCTTTCAGTGCTGGAACCCACTATAACCCTTAAAGCGCTTAATTAATTTGTAAAAAACATCGCAACCGAAGGTGTTTTTTTCAATTTGAAATCATCATAAATGTCTTATTCAGCTTTTCCGATTCTTTTGAATACTTATGTTATGGGTCTACGGCCATTAGACATATTTTTACTCTTACAGTGCGGGGATCGACTTTAGCCATCAGAATCTGACGTCTACAGACGATCCCCGCGCTGTAAGTGATAAACATCAGAATTCCCCGCGCTGAATAACTAAATAAAATCATAATGACTGTAGACCCATAACATAGGTATTCAAATGAAGCAGAAAGAGCAAACTAAGACATTTATGATGG
The DNA here is from genome assembly GCA_964017125.1 of Flabesymbios commensalis. Lineage (NCBI taxonomy): Eukaryota > Metazoa > Annelida > Polychaeta > Terebellida > Flabelligeridae > Flabesymbios > Flabesymbios commensalis. The sequence continues at coordinate 110,541,786 of OZ024904.1, read as the reverse complement.
TTTCAAATTGAAAAAAAGCCTCCGGTCTCCATTATTTATATAAAAATATTTCAGCGTTGTGAGGGAAAACAAATGTATTACAGTACATATCCAGTTATGTGTACATATCCAGTTATGTGTACATATCCAGTGTGTACATATCCAGTTATGTGTGAATATCCAGTTGTACATATATCTCCTGTTATGTATTAGTATATATGACGGTATTTTTTGTAATTTTAGAAGTGTATAAAAAATTAAGTAAAAAAATGCTGCCTTGTTATCATAGAAGCATATCTCTCCACCCTCCCGTATAAACAATTATTGGTGTGTGGACATTTTTATCTTTGCGTCTGCGTCCCCCCCCCCCCCCCCCCACACACACTCTCCCGTACACACGTATTGATGTGTGGCCCTTTTTATCCGTGCCTATGCAGCCCCCACTCTCCCGTATACACACATTGATGTGTACCGCCGACAACATTAGACCTGGCAAGCTGCCAGTTGGTAATGTGCCAAGTTTACACACACAACACTCTGTCCTGCTTTATTATCCAATGCATTAAACACGACACAAATGTTGTTTCAACGGTGGCTCATTGTCTTCGACGCTGGTCCAACATTTGAACAACATTGTTCTAATGTATCGTGTTTGGTAGGATACTCTACTCTGTACGTAAATCCGATGTTGACCCAACGTTACAAACAATCAGCCAGCATTGGTTCAACGTCTGTGTTTATTTGTATGTCAGACACAACAAACACGAGGCATCAACCCAATGCTGTTTTAATGTTGGCCCACCGTCTTCGACCCTGGCCCAACATTGAAAAAGAATTGGGTAATGTCTCGTGTTTGCTGGGCAACTGGTGCTTAGAGTATCATGCCAGCATCACAGACAGTGGGCCAACGTTAAACTAGCCTTAGGTAAACGTAAAATGCTGGGCTACCATGGCTGTTATTATGATACCACAGTAACTGGGTCATTCAATAATAACCAGTAACTGGGTCATTCAATAATAACACAGTAACTGGGTCATTTCAGTAATGTTCAGAGTAATGGGTCAGGCCGCCATACCAGCAAACACGATACCTGGGCATAATATAAGGTGCATGACGGGCCAGCGCCGTAGACGCCGGGTCAACGTTAACCCAGCATTAGCTGAACACATCTTGTTTACATGTATTCTGTGTTGTTGCCAGCCGTGGGCAGCCCCACACTACAGTTCCCGTCACGGCCTTGGCGGCTGTTGTGTCAGGGCTTACATCCCTGGTGAGATTGTCAACACCCAACCTGAGCTGTTCATCCATTGCTTGTTTAATGTTGGCCGATCGTCTGTGACCTCTGGCCAGAACTAAATCAACAAAGATCATGTAGATTTGTGAAAATCAAATGCTATCCAGGTATTTCAACTGGATAGGTCACTTTGTGTCTGGCCTGGTAGAGCACTCAACAAACAACAAATTCATCCAATACTGGCTCATGTTGTGCCAGCGTCGTAGACGTTGGCACAACATGAGCCAGTTTTTTCTAAATGTATTGTGTTTGAGGTGATAAGTATATCAGGGATGTACCAGATAAGGGGGGGGGGGGGGGGGTTACAGGACGGACATTAGCTTATAGGGGGTCTGGGGGCATGTCCCTCGAGAAATTTTGAGAAACAAGCCTCTAACTTGTGCTTTTTAGGAATATGTAGACAGGTTACAGACACCCAAAAAAAACCTGGACACTGCCCTGTGTGTATGATTATATAATAATATTAATAATGACATATTTATATGGTGCCAAGCTCTTTGGCGCTGCTTACAAACGTTTCCTTAAACATGATCGACTTGTTGAATCATATCATCTATACAAGCAAGGATACAAGTATGCAATATTGAACAAATTACTTTTGATGAAAATTGAATTGATCAAGTTTGTTACAGCTTTGTATGTGACTCTGTAATGTTTTACAAAGTAAGGCGGCAGCTTTATTGAATGCTCTATCACCATATGTTGTATTTTGGGAGGCACCACCAACATATGTTTAGTCTGAATCTAATCACTGATGTAAGTCTCACGCCATACTGGGCGGGGGCCCTAGGGTAGTGGTTAGCACCGCTGCCTTTCACGCCAGAGTTCGGGGTTCGGTTCCCGGTCTCAGCGGTTTGAAAGAAACAAAAATGTTTCTACCCCTTCCACTGGTGAAAGTCAGTATTGTGGGGAGCCTCCGTGTCCGAGAGGTAGCGTGCTCGGCCTCAGACCGCCAGGGCTCGAATCTCAATCCTATGTCTGGAGGACAGTGTCATCTCAATCATCCCACCATCCTCAGGAGGTTCTCCTGGCCCAGTTTAGCCTATATGTGCACAAAGGTGGCCTAAAGCCCGATTCATTTCATTTCTCACGCCATACTTTGTCCATTTTTAGCCTTTATCATGATATAGTCTATGACACAATTATCTGGAGCGCATGCTTTTTGTGGATTTCTCCGTCAATTATCAACAGATTTTCATGAAATTTTGTACAGGACATTTCCAAGTCATGTCCTAACATTGGTGAAAATTTCATAAAGTTATATGCAGAATTGCAAAAGTTAGACCATTTGACATGTAGTAAATTGAATATATGCCGTCCCTCTATTTACTCATTACGCTAATTCTGGTATTTTATTACATGTCAAATGGTCTAACTTTTGAAAAACCGAATATAATTTCGCGAAAATTTTTTACCGATCATGTTAGAACATAACTTGGAAATGTCATGTGCAAAATTTCAAGGAAATCGGTTCAGAATTGACGGAGAAATCGACGAAAAGCATGCGCTCCAGATAATTGTGTCATAGACTATAAATAAATTTATTTAAATTTCCAACCACTTGTGGTTGTGTCTCGCTACCGCGACCCACAACCTCAAGTGGTTGAAAATTACTCATATTTGTTTAATTTGGGACCAAACATTTACACATATTGATGTTTAAACAGTCATTTCATTCCCAACAACAAGGATTTAAATCGGCTGATTAAACGGATTAAAAACGACTATTGTCACGATCAGCGGTTAAGGGGTTAACCCTTTAACCGCTGATCGTAACTATAGTGGTTTTGATCCCTTTCATTTAGCCCTCTACATATGGCCAAGTGAATTAGAAAATCTAGCCAGACATTTTAACTGGACTGGTGTTCACTGACCTGCTAAGGGGGCCACCATACAATTTTTAAGGGGGGATTAGAGTTTTTGAACTGGACATATTATTTATTTCACTTCCTGTCTGCAATATTTTATTTATTTCACACTCTGCTAGACTGCCTCAAGCAAAATATTTATTTCACTTTCTTAGAATTTTTTTTTTGTCCACAAAGTTGAATCTCAAACTAGTATACACCCTTTTCAATAACAACACGTCACGCTGAACTGTTTTAATCAGACAACTGCTACACCCTTTTCAATGACAACACGCCACACAGTGGGCAACGCTGAACTGTTTCAATCAGACAACTGTTACACATTTTTCAATGACAACACGCCACACAGTGAGCAACGCTGAACTGTTTTAATCAGACAACTGTTCGCAAACTCGTGCAAGCAGTCTATTGATGTGGGAGTTTAGGAGACAAGTGAAGCTAAACAAATTTAAGTGTGACTCAATGACGCCGAGCGAGGTTAGGCAACATTTTTTTTGAGATCGATGAAATATTTTTTTTACAAAATGTCCTTCAGACAATTATTTATTTTGTGAAAATTCAGTCTCAAAATATTTATTTCAAAAATACTCCCCCCCCCCCCCACCCCGGGGTGATCGAATCGTGACCTCCCTCAGTATAAACCATATATACAGCCATGTCAGGTGATATACCTGCAACCAGGCCATCTGTGCCAAAATCCTCCAATCCTGTCTCCGTGACTGGTACATTAGTCTGAATCTAATCATCTTTGATTATCTAGACGTCAAGACCTACCACTGATAACAGTATGAATGCTGACTCATTCAAATGATACAATGAGATACATAATCTATCTGTTTATCGGGTTTTACTATTAGTCCGACAAAGATACATTAATATTCGACCTATGATTGATCAATTTTGTCCCAGCACCTCAGATTATCTGACACTTTCCACCTAAATGGGGTACATTGTATCAAATTCTAACCCTTTCAGCGCGGGAGTCTGACGTCTGTGGACTGTCTTTATACGTCAGAATCTGACGTCTGTAGACGTCAGATTCTGACATATAAAGACTGTCTCCGCACTGAAAGAATTAAATTATTTATAATGGCAGTAGATCCATAACAAAAAAGAAATGGAAAGATCTAACTAAGACATTTATGATGATTTCAAATTGAAAAAACCCTTTATTCTTCAAACAGAACGATCTAACTAATACTTTTGAATTGAAAATAACCTTTGGTCTTCATCGTTTATACAGAATTATTTCCGCTTGTGAGTTTAAATCACCCACTATTGGGTCAGCATATCGTGTATTCTGTGTACCCGGGGCTGTGTGCAGATTCTGACGTATAAAGACGGTCTCCGCACGGAAAAAATTAAAATATTTATAATGGTCGTAGATCCATAACAAAAAAGAAATGGAAAGATCTAACTAAGACATTTATGATGATTTCAAATTGAAAAACCCCTTTATTCTTCAAACGGAAAGATCTAACTAATACTTTCGAATTGAAAAAAACATTTGGTCTACATCGTTTATACAGAATTATGTTCGCATTGTGCGGGTTAAATCACCCAATATTAGGTCACTCAGCGTGTCATGTATGCTGTGTGCCGGCTCTGTTTAGGGACGCACCATTAGATATCTGGGGGGGGGGGCTGGAGTTTTTGTTGCTTGCAAACTTTTTTTTAACCCCGAGAGAAAACAATATTTTTTTTGGCGATCAACGTCTGACAATTTTTTTTTAATGTTTCGTCGAAGAATTTTTTTGTCGTATGCTTTCCCTATTATATAGGTTACATTTGGTGTTTTTTCTAGTCAACATATTTTTCATAATTTTCGACAACAAACTTTTTTTTTCTGCCCACATTTTCAACAGATATTAAATGGTGCGTCCCTTATATTATGTACTGTATTGCTGGTCCCCCCCCCCCCCCCCTGCCGCCACATGTGCTGCTGTTCTATACGTTATCCTACAGATGCTGCAGCATGATAGACTTCATACATAACACGTCTGCTGTAGTTTATGGCATACATCCTGCAGCGTCATAAATGATTGGTTTATCCTGGCCCACTGTCTGTGACGCCGGCCAGCATTCAGCCAGCATTGGTTCAACATGTAATGGTTGCTGGGATCCCAGACTTCATACCTCACCCATCACCTCAACACGTGCACGCTGCAGACAACACGGAAGTCCTGGCCCAGCATTAGCCCATAACTGTGCCAACATCCTGTGTTGATTGGCATCTCAGCAAACGCCACATATTCACCCAGTTTACCTTTATATTGCTAAATTGAATAATTTAGATTTTCACCTACTTGAAGTTGTGTCTCGCTACCGCGACCCACAACTTCTATTTTGCGTTGCATGCTTTTCGCTAATTACTCAATTACGCAATTTTCATTCGATTGTCATGAAATTTGACAAGCATTATTTACTAGTCTCACGGCAACTTACCTGAAGATGTCAAGAAAAAATATTATGTAGTTTAAAGGTTAAAGCATTTGACATGTAGTAATTTTAAATTATGACGCTCCTCTATAAACACATTGATTTTATTCAGCTTTAATCTCAAAATTCTACTACATGTCAAATGGTCTAACTTTTGAAATACTCACTCAAATTTAACAAATTTTCCAGGGTAGGCGTTAGAATACTTGCAAAGAGTGCTTGTCAAATTTCATTGAAATTGATCAAGAATTGACTGAGAAATCGGCGAAAAACACCCAACGCTGGTGGAATTTGACTGCATATTATGTAGTATTTCACAAGGCAGACCACTTGACATGTAATGAAATCCTGGTTGTCAAACGGTAGTTTTATAGGTTTATAGAGGGATGTCATCAATAATGCAATTTACAACATGACAAATGGTCTAACATCTAAAAATGATGTTTTCAACATTTCATAAAAATCGGTTGATAGGCCTAATTGACAAATAAATTAACGAAAAACGTGCGCTACTGTTTGTGGCACAGGGTTATAGGTCAATGGCTCGTGTTTGCTGGCATATCAGCTTAAGAGTGACTGATCAACTAATTGTTGTTTCAATATTGGGCCGAGGTCCGCAATGCTGGCTCAACATTGAAGTAACATTGTTAGCTCCCGCCGTCACCGTAGGTGAGTGAAGGGAGCTATGGATTCTACCTCCGTTTTTTTTTGGCCTCTTCTTTTGCCTATAACTTTGTGAGAAAATAAGCTAGGATAATAATTTTTGGTATGTGGGTTACTTCCAGGTGGCTAATGGACGGGTTAAAATATTTTTAATCTGAATTCAATACGCAAGGTTGCAGAGGAGAAAATGATGATGTGACGGCGTTGGGCCGTTGGGCCGTTGGGCCGTTGGGCCGTTGGGCCGTCCGTAAACAATTCGTTTCCGGAGCATATCTCTGAAAGTACTTGTCCGATTGTCTTCAAATTTTACACACAACACCCCTAGGGGGTCTAGTTGTGCCTTTTGGGGTATTTGAACTTTGACCTACTTCTGGTTCAGAACTATGACCTATTTAGACGTTTTGACGCGCACTTCGTTTCCGGAGCGGATCTCGAAAAGTACTGGGCCGATGACAGTCATATTGCACATACATGTTCTCTAAGGTCCCTAGTTGTGCCTTTTCAGGTTTTTGGACCTTGACCTTGAAGTTGACCCAGCACTTTGACCTAATTTATAACATCGGTAAATCCGACTGAAAGATTTTGCGGAATATCATGAAAACCGCTCAAGATAGCTACACCATTACTATAAAACAAATTGTGAGGTTTCAGGAGAGGATGCATCTTGAAAAATTTCAAGTCGATAAAATTAAAAATGGCCGCCTATCGGCCATTATTCACCTCGACAGGCCTGATATTGCGGAATATCATGAAAACCGCTCAAGATAGCTACACCATTAATATCAAATAAATTGTAAGGTTTCAGGAGAGGATGCATCCTGAAAAAATTGAAGTTGATAAAATTCAAAATGGCCGCCTATCAGCCATTATTCACCTCGACAGGCCTGATATTGTGGAATATCATGAAAACTGCTCAAGATATCTACACCATTACTATAAATTAAATTGTAAGGTTTCAGGAGAGGATGTATTTTGAAAAAAATCATTTTGTCAAAGTTCAAAATGGCCGCCAATCAGCCATTATTCACTTTCACATGGCCGTTATTTGGTAAACCGTGCTAGATGGCTAGACCATTACTATAAAACAAAATGTGTGATTTCAGGAGAGGATGCATCTTGGAAAAATTCGACTCGATAAAATTCAAAATGGCCGCTTATCGGCCATTATTCACTTTCACATGGCCGTTATTTGGTCAACCGTGCTAGATGGCTAGACCATTACTGTAAGACGAAATGTGAGATTTCAGATGAGGATGCATCTTGAAAAAAATTGACTTGATCAAATTTAAAATGGCCGCCTTTTCGGCCATCATTCATTTTCACATGGCTGATATTTGGTAAACCGTGCTAGATGGCTAGACCATTACCTGATTACTATAAAACAAAGTGTGAGTTTTCGGGGTAGGATGCACCCTGAAAATTTTTAACTTATGAATTCAAAATGGCCGACAATCAGCATTATTTACCTCGATAGGCCTGATATCAGGTAAACCGTGCTAGATAGCTAGACCATTACTATAAAACAAAATGTGACGTTTCGAGAGAGGATGCCTTTTAAAAACTTTCGACTCAATCGAATTCGAAATGGCCGATTATCGGCCACTATTTACTTGCACATTGCTGATATTTGGTAAACCGTGTTAGATAGCTGGACCATTACTATAAAACAAAATGTGAGATTACAAGAGAGGATGCATCTTGAAAAAAATTGACTCGATCAAATTCAAAATGGCCGCCTATCGGCCATTATTCACTTTCACATAGCCGGTTTTTAGTAACCGTGGCTAGACCATTACTATAAAACAAAATGTGTGATTTCAGGAGAGGATGCATCTTGGAAAAATTCGACTCGATAAAATTCAAAATGGCCGCTTATCGGCCATTATTCACTTTCACATGGCCGTTATTTGGTCAACCGTGCTAGATGGCTAGACCATTACTGTAAAACGAAATGTGAGATTTCAGATGAGGATGCATCTTGAAAAAAATTGACTTGATCAAATTTAAAATAGCCGCCTTTTCGGCCATCATTCATTTTCACATGGCTGATATTTGGTAAACCGTGCTAGATGGCTAGACCATTACCTGATTACTATAAAACAAAGTGTGAGTTTTTGGGGTAGGATGCACCCTGAAAATTTTTAACTCATGAATTCAAAATGGCCGACAATCAGCATTATTTACCTCGATAGGCCTGATATCAGGTAAACCGTGCTAGATAGCTAGACCATTACTATAAAACAAAATGTGACGTTTCGAGAGAGGATGCCTTTTGAAAACTTTCGACTCAATCGAATTCAAAATGGCCGCCTAACGGCCACTATTTACTTGCACATTGCTGATATTTGGTAAACCGTGTTAGATAGCTGGACCATTACTATAAAACAAAATGTGAGATTACAAGAGAGGATGCATCTTGAAAAAAATTGACTCGATCAAATTCAAAATGGCCGCCTATCGGCCATTATTCACTTTCACATAGCCGGTTTTTAGTAACCGTACTAGATGGCTAGACCATTACTATAAAACAAAATGTGAGATTTCAGGAGAGGATGCATCTTGAAAAATTTTGACTTGATCAAATTCAAAATGGCCTCCTATCGGCCATTATTCACTTTCACATGGGCGATATTTGGTAAACCGTGCTAGATGGCTAGACCATTACTATAGAATGAAATGTGAGATTTCAGCTGAGGATGCATCTTGGAAAATTTAGACTTGATCAAATTCAAAATGGCCGCCTTTAGGCCATTATTCACTTTCACATGGCCGATATTTGGTAAACCGTGGTAGATAGCTAGACGATTACTATAGAATGAAATGTGAGATTTCAGCTGAGGATGCAATTCTGACTCGTTCAAATTCAAAATGGCCCCCTATCGGCCATTATTTACTTTCACATGCCCAATATTTTGCAAACTGTGTTAGATGTTAGTCCATTACTATAAAACAAAATTTGAGGTTTCGGGGGAGGATGCACCCTAAGTTTTCAACTAATTTATATCGAATTCAAAATGACCGTAAATCAGCTATTAGCTAACTCGATTGGCCTGATATCGGGTAAACCATGCCAGATAGGTAGACCATTACTGGGATACTGATTAGGATCATTAATTTCAATGGAGGTTTGCAATCTCTGACAGACTGTCTAGTTCTTATCTTACTCTTAGACTGGGCTTCTTAGACCTAGTTGTCTTGCGTCTTGATTTTTGACCTAGACTAGGACTACATTAATAACCCTATACAAAATCGCTTAAATCAAATTCTAATTCGTCGCGGGAGCTCCTGGACTTATGTAGTCTTGTTTTTTTTATGTTTTCTATGGGAATGTAGATATTATCACAGCATCATGGCCCAGACTCAAGGTCATAGCGTGGCCTACATGCTGCTGCATAGATAGCATACCCTCTGTTACACAGATGGCGTACACAATATGACATTCCCCATACATCCATACTTACTGGTGCACAGACAGCATACACACCCTCCGTACACACTGTTACATACACTATTCTTCTCTCTAACCCCTTTAACTCTATAATCCCATTATGCACCACGTGGACTCTTTTGAATACAATATTTATTTATTCATTAATAACGGTATTATTGAACTAAATACTGAGTGTGAGAAGCACTAACTTTCAGAACCCTAAATGATCATCGATCCACATATCTAGCTGACTTACTTCTCTCACGGAGGATAATCGATTGACTACAACGTTTTTATCGTATTACAAAGTCACTTAAAAGACCATTTGTGCCGAAAAGTGACATAAAGCAATGATTTACTACTACATGCAGGCCTACTGCTACTCTATTTCATTTTGATTTTGATTCTGTATTTCATTTTGATTCTGTTCAATAAACATGGTGTTTGTTTTTTTGTTTCAGATGTGCACACCCGCCAACACACCCGCAACACCACCAAACTTTCCCGATGCCTTAACAGCGTTTTCCAAGTTAAGTGCCACAGATAAGCTTGGCAGTTCCCCTGTTCCATACGCTACTTCACCTCCCACGCAGCAACCCTCACAGCAACAGTCACAAGTCGTTGGAATGGAAGTACGAAGATAAACGCTCAACATAGCAGTGGTTTGGACATCACTCACTCGGCCAGTGATTGTCTGTCTCTGCCGCCCGTCAGATCGTCAAAGGCTGCTGAGAATATGCCATACCCGCTCCGCTGCCAGTAGTTATCAAGACCCCAGCACAGCACACTACATGCCTGCCTTCCCTCGGACACACCATAGGCCTACAGGTCAGGGCATCTGACCCCCAGTACAGCATAGGCCTACAGGTCAAGGCATCCGACCCCAGCACAGAACACTAAAGGCCTGCATTCCCTCTAACACACCATAGGCCTACAGGTCAAGGCGCAACCACATCCAACAAAACAGGCCACCTCCAATCGCCCTTTGAACTCAGATTATTCAATACAGCCCTAGAAATAAGATGACTTTCACATGACCCTCTAATCCTAGATGACCTTCATATGACCCTGATTCCAGATGATCTTCATATTACCCCAGCTGACCAATAACGCCAGATGACCTTCACAAGTTCACCTTCATATGACATTATAGCTCATTTACAGCCTGTACGGATAGATCATCGTAATATGAGAATGGGATATTCCGGGTTCATATTTTAGTGCTGGTGATATCCTGGCTATAACCTGCCATATTATAACATTAGCCATCAGCAGACCACCCCATTATATCACAACCTGTCTATCATCTGTTTAATACAAAAATGACTCTTCGCTTGTGTGACCTTCACTGGAGGGACATTGACCTTGATTTAGTTATGTTCATGACCTTATCTTATTACGTGTCACAGTAAAGATTATAATCAACAAGTGTAAAGGTCACTCCAAGGTCATGCCCAACATCCGTTTTGATATATGTCTGTGGCAGCATTTTCCATGATATGTAATGATGTGTATTTCACTATATTCTGCGGCCAAAAGCCAAAAAGCTGTAACTGCTACTTGAAAATAAGCAGTTACTGTTTTTTTTGTTTTTTAAAGGTCGTATTAAAAGACACTATCTCCATACATGATAGGTACAATCGGAGCCCTGTTACTTGTGGTGTGTGTGTTTGATACAGTTATTTTCTATCAAATCATCTCTCGTCTTGATTGCCCCTTCCCCTTTACAAATGTGTGTGTGAACTTTACAATAGTGTTGCTCTCTCTCTATCGAAACAGATACATATGATTTCCATCCAGATCTGGTCATATTTAGTGTGATTCTCGACCCCCATCTGAATGGAAATTACAGATTTCTGATGCTTTGCATTTGATAACTTTAAATCTTCACAAGTGCTAAACACATGTTATGTAAGAATTTTATAATTAAAGTGCTTTAACCTGGACATCCAGGTATCTCTATAATCTGGATATCTGGGTAACCTGGAAATCGGGGTATATCTATCACCTGGATACCCTGGTTTTATACATTATGAGCTGTGAATGACTGGCCCAATTTAAGTTTCAGTGCACATTTTTCCGGTGAGTCTGCGTGGCCTTCCATGGTTATAAACACACACAGGACATGCTGGTTAATTATCCTTGCATGGTCTGTGGTCTAACTGATTTTTTCTGATAAAATAGGATAATTATCATTGCAGAACATAGAAATTGAAATAAACTTGTAAAAACAAGCAAAAATCCTGATGCAACTTCAACTGAAGAATCATTAATTTAGCAAATATTAAAGGTTTTTCAGCATCAGGACTAGTCAAGGTCTGGTAAGACCCTCTATTTTTTACAAGATAGTGACCTATAGACAAGTCGGTCAGTATATTTAAGCAGTTTGTCATATTTGTCCGTGTAATAATATTGAGCTATCACAACATTAGGTTCTGTTTTAAGATGCTAGAGACTGAATGTACATGTCCGAGGTAAACGGTCCAACACTTACTTGTAACTCATCAATGAATAACCCCGAGTTTCTACTTTTCATCAGTGAGTAAGCCAGAGTTTCTACTTTTCCACTTTATATCATGTCATCACGAGTGAGTGAGTGTGTTTGTTGTATACATTTATCATATTCAGAGGCATATCATTGGTTTATCATCCAACGCTGTCCCCCCCCCCCCCCCTACCTCTTCTGACATTTTCAGAGTCAATATTGTCTGAGAGTCGATATGCTATGCTGTATCATCGGTGTATCATACGACTCGCGGCTCCAGGAAAAAAAAATCAAAAATTGTTTGGAAATTATAGATTGGTGATTTTATAAACAATAGGCATCAAAGGGTTTTTTTAGCTCCCGCCGTCACCGTAGGTGAGCGAAGGGAGCTATGGATTCTACCTCCGTTTTTTTTTTGCCTCTTCTTTTGCCTATAACTTTGTGAGAAAATAAGCTAGGATAACAATTTTTGGTATGTGGGTTACTTCCAGGTGGCTAATGGACGGGTTAAAATATTTTTAATCTGAATTCAATACGCAAGGTTGCAGAGGAGAAAATGATGATGTGACGGCGTTGGGCCGTTGGGCCGTTGGGCCGTTGGGCCGTTGGGCCGTTGGGCCGTCCGTAAACAATTCGTTTCCGGAGCATATCTCTGAAAGTACTTGTCCGATTGTCTTCAAATTTTACACACATCACCCCTAGGGGGTCTAGTTGTGCCTTTTGGGGTATTTGAACTTTGACCTACTTCTGGTTCAGAACTATGACCTATTTAGACGTTTTGACGCGCACTTCGTTTCCGGAGCAGATCTCGAAAAGTACTGGGCCGATGACAGTCATATTGCACATACATGTTCTCTAAGGTCCCTAGTTGTGCCTTTTCAGGTTTTTGGACCTTGACCTTGAAGTTGACCCAGCACTTTGACCTAATTTATAACATCGGCAAATCCGACTGAAAGATTTTGCGGAATATCATGAAAACCGCTCAAGATAGCTACACCATTACTATAAAACAAATTGTGAGGTTTCAGGAAAGGATGCATCTTGAAAAATTTCAAGTCGATAAAATTAAAAATGGCCGCCTATCGGCCATTATTCACCTTGACAGGCCTGATATTGCGGAATATCATGAAAACCGCTCAAGATAGCTACACCATTAATATCAAATAAATTGTAAGGTTTCAGGAGAGAATGCATCCTGAAAAATTTGAAGTTGATAAAATTCAAAATGGCCGCCTATCAGCCATTATTCACCTCGACAGGCCTGATATTGTGGAATATCATGAAAACCGCTCAAGATATCTACACCATTACTATAAAACAAATTGTAAGGCTTCAGGAGAGGTTGTATTTTGAAAAAAATCATTTTGTCAAAGTTCAAAATGGCCGCCAATCGGCCATTATTCACTTTCACATGGCCGTTATTTGGTAAACCGTGCTAGATGGCTAGACCATTACTATAAAACAAAATGTGTGATTTCAGGAGAGGATGCATCTTGAAAAAATTCGACTCGATAAAATTCAAAATGGCCGCTTATCGGCCATTATTCACTTTCACATGGCCGTTATTTGGTAAACCGTGCTAGATGGCTAGACCATGACTATAAAACAAAATGTGTGATTCCAGGAGAGGATGCATCTTGAAAAAATTCGACTCGATAAAATTTAAAATGGCCGCTTATCGGCCATTATTCACTTTCACATGGCCGTTATTTGGTAAACCGTGCTAGATGGCTAGACCATTACTATAAAACAAAATGTGTGATTTCAGGAGAGGATGCATCTTGAAAAAATTAGACTCGATAAAATTCAAAATGGCCGCTTATCGGCCATTATTCACTTTCACATGGCCGTTATTTGGTCAACCGTGCTAGATGGCTAGACCATTACTGTAAAACGAAATGTGAGATTTCAGATGAGGATGCATCTTGAAAAAAATTGACTTGATCAAATTTAAAATGGCCGCCTTTTCGGCAATTATTCATTTTCACATGGCGGATATTTGGTAAACCGTGCTAGATGGCTAGACCATTACCTGATTACTATAAAACAAAGTGTGAGGTTTCGGGGGAGGATGCACCCTGAAAATTTTTAATTTTCGAATTCAAAATGGCAGACAATCAGCATTATTTACCTCGATAGGCCTGATATCAGGTAAACCGTGCTAGATAGCTAGACCATTACTATAAAACAAAATGTGACGTTTAGAGAGAGGATGCCTTTAAAAAACTTTCGACTCAATCGAATTCAAAATGGCCGCCTATCGGCCACTATTTACTTTCACATTGCTGATATTTGGTAAACCGTGTTAGATAGCTGGACCATTACTATAAAACAAAATGTGAGATTACAAGAGAGGATGCATCTTGAAAAAAATTGACTCGATCAAATTCAAAATGGCCGCCTATCGGCCATTATTTACTTTCACATAGCCGGTTTTTAGTAACCGTACTAGATGGCTAGACCATTACTATAAAACAAAATGTGAGATTTCAGGAGAGAATGCATCTTGAAAAATTTTGCCTTGATCAAATTCAAAATGGCCTCCTATCGGCCATTATTCACTTTCACATGGGCGATATTTGCTAAACCGTGCTAGATGGCTAGACCATTACTATAGAATGAAATGTGAGATTTCAGCTGAGGATGCATCTTGGAAAATTTTGACTTAATCAAATTTAAAATGGCTGCCTTTAGGCCATTATTCACTTTCACATGGCCGATATTTGGTAAACCGTGCTAGATAGCTAGAAGATTACTATAGAATGAAATGAGAGATTTCAGCTGAGGATGCATCTTGAAAAATTCTGACTCGATCAAATTCAAAATGGCCCCCTATCGGCCATTATTTACTTTCACATGCCCAATATTTTGCAAACTGTGTTAGATGTTAGTCCATTACTATAAAACAAAATTTGAGGTTTCGGGGGAGGATGCACCCTAAGTTTTTAACTAGTTTATATCGAATTCAAAATGACCGTAAATCAGCTATTAGTTACCTCGATTGGCCTGATATCGGGTAAACCGTGCCAGATAGGTAGACCATTACTGGGATACTGATTAGGATCATTAATTTCAATGGAGGTTTGCAATCTCTGACAGACTGTCTAGTTCTTATCTTACATTTAGACTGAGCTTCTTAGACCTAGTTGTCTTGCGTCTTGATTTTTGACCTAGCCTAGGACTACATTAAAAACCCTACACAAAATTGCTTAAATCAAATTCTAATTCGTCGCGGGAGCTCCTGGACTTATGTAGTCTTGTTCACTTTGAAATCATTATAAATATTTTAGTTATCTCTTTCCTCTTCATTTGAATACCTATGTTATGGGTGTACGACCATCAGAAATATTTAAATTCTTTCAGTGCAGGGATCAATTTTATACGTCAGAATCTGATCTCTACATATATCTTTCGCTAAAAGTGTTAAAATCATTATAATGTGCAGCAGCACATGGGCAGTCATGAGAATCATATTGTCACTAAAACAAACCAGATATTCACTACTCCAACTTGTTCTATTATGTTAATGCTTTTGTTACATAACTTCATATGCCACAAAATGTGACCCAAAAATTATGAAGGGTCTTTTTACTATGAAATGTATGTAAAAATGTTTTTCTATGATGTGATATGACCAACGCCTCGGGGAAAAATCCGGGCACTTCTGTCACCAGACACATGATGTGTACACTTTGTGTACTGATGTGGTATGCTGTATAATACTACTTGAGTACTCTCTAGTGTACACATTACAGTGTACACAGTTACTCAAGAAGTACACTATTGTTGTATCACAGTGCAATGCCCTCCGGTGGTACACTTTATTGTATTCTGTAGTACTGTACATATTGTGTACATGGCCCTGTGTTCAGATGTTTTTGTGTACACATGGCCTGTACAGATGTGCTGTACACACACGTCTATGTTTGTAAATCGTCTATCTGCCTCTGTGAATTCACACAGATTAATGTATCAATAAAAAATCGTTACTGAAATGTCTTTTACTTTTTTCTTTCCTTCAACCATTTCTAATCATCTATCATCTAAATTTCCATCACAAAGCGTTTTAAATGCGATATTTACTTTATGCTTCACTACAGAGCCAATACAAGATGCTTACCCAATGTTGGTTAATCATTAAAATTTAAATCAACATCGTTTTAGCATCTCGTGTTTGATGGGTACCCAGTCTACAATGCTGGCCCAACATTAAACACACAGTGTCTTGTTTACAGGCTAATGTGACAATGGCTACAGTGCAATGTACCATCTTAGTACATTATGGTGAAAATGATGATATATGCAGCATTGGTTTCTTGAGTGAATAAATTTGACAACAGCGGTGGAACACTTAGCCCTTAGAGCACTAAGCAAGGAAATTTAAATTTCAGCCACTTGAAGTTGTGTCTCGCTACCGCGATCTACAACTTCAAATGACTGAAAATTTGTGTTATTTGTGAAATTTAGGTCCTAACATATATCAGTGTTTCAAGATTAAAAGCATCTTTTATTTTTAACAACTAGTTATCAGGGGTGATACAGTTGCTAATAGAAATACAGAATGTCTAGTCTAGTCGACATCAGTGTTCTAAGGGTTAAACACAGAATGTCTAGTGTAGTCGACATCAGTGTTCTAAGGGTTAATAATTTAGGCACATATAGTCGTTTTTAGGCTTTATCCACATTTTGGCAGATGCCTAGGCTATTGTCATGCATAGCGTCCGTCTGTCTACCCTTTCTAGGCTATGACTGGTTTCCTGTTATCGGAATGCATATTATACTTCACATACAGCTTGATCATGACTAAACCTTGATTGAGTTCACATTTGACCTTCTTTGACATCTATGACCTAGATTTTTTCCGCGATCAGCGAATTTTCAAATTAACGCGATTCACCAAACAATTTTTTTCTATTTCACAAAAATATATACCCTATATCTATTTCACCCTTAGCTCGGATGAGTACAAAAATAGGGGCGCATCAGTCAAAAACTAGGTCACTAAAACTAGGTTAATGGGTAATATCTGGCAAACCGTGCCGCATAGCTAGACATTACTGCAGAACAAAATGTGCGGTTTCGGTGAGGAATATGCTTACCCGGTATGACTGGGCCGCCTAACTCATTTACTTCGCCGTAGGCCCACTAACATTGACCACCATTTTGTTTTCACAGCCAGCTGTGGAAAAACGACGCTCACACAGCTTACCAAAAAACTTGGATGCCATGAAATTGAGACTAATATTTCAATTGTCTATGAAAAATAGGCGATTTTCAGCAGGCGTAAACTTTTGATCGTATTAGAACTATTACATTTAAAAATGGAGGTCACTGTGTCAGAGCCTTGCGATGTCATCAGGGTAGGATATGCTCTGAAAATTGTCTACTCTTTAAAATTCAAAATGGCAGACTTTACGGCCATTATTGAATTTAATACAGTAGAAACTGCTATGAGCAGCCACCCTTGTGACAAGGAAAGTGTCCTTTTAAGGCTGGTGCTGCTCATAAGGGGTTCATTTGCATAGGAAATGTCATTTTAGGGAATGGCCAAGTGTCCTATAGTCGGCTGCTCATAAGAGGAGCTGTTCATAGCAGGTTATATTGTATCTGAAAAATATTGCAAGTGGTGGATCTAGCTTTTTACTGAGGAGGGGGGGGGGGTTTAAAATTTGAAAAAAAATATATTTAACTGTAAGGGGGTCGAGGGGCCCATTTTTGATTTCCAAAAGCTTTCTCATGCAATCTAAGGCATATTGGGCAGTGTTTCTCACTCAGTATATCACCAAATCATAAGGAGACACCTAAATAAGATGATGATTTTTTTTCTGATGGGGTGTTTTACCCCCCCCCCCCCCTTGGATCCGCCACTGTAGCTAGACCATTACTAAAGAACAAAATGTGCGGTTACAGGGAGTGATATGCCCTGAAAACATTCAACTAGACCAGTAACTATAAAGCAAATCGTACGTAGAATAAAAAAAAATCCACTTTATTAAATTTAAAACACTGTAAAATGGCCGACTTTCAGCCATTATTTATTTTGACATCTGTTAAAAAATGTAAATTCTGTCGAAAAATGTAAATTTTTCCTGTTATCTGTCTAGCGTGGCTAATTTGAAATAAATGGTCATGAGATTGGGGCCTATAGTAGAGTCAAAATAGTTCTAGTTAAAAGTTATATAATTGTTTTTCAATGCGCTATATAATTCTACGAAATTTTCAGGGCTGTTGAGACTTTTTTTGAAAAATAATGTTTGCAAAATTTCATGAAAATCTGTTGAGAATTGACTGAGAAAACATGCGATCCTGGTTGATCAGTTTTAATGTGACTTTGGGTATATAGGCTGAGGCCTAGTTCCATTTGTGTTATCAGCCAATCAAATCAGCTATTAGGAATGAAATTAGTGTTTAAAGCAGCTCATTGGGATGACATCAATTTTAGTTTTGTAGTGAAGCAGCAGTGGCGGATCCAGAATGTGAAAGAGGAGGGGGCGTAAGCCACATCTTGACTGAAATAGGATTGTTAGCTTCACTTTATTCAAAAAAATGCATGAATATGCAATATTTTCACCAATAAGGGGGGGGGGCGTACGCCGGGTACGCCCTATGCTGGATCCGCCACTGAGTAGTGTATCCCTAAGATCATTATTTTTCTTCAGAGTTTTTAGATTTTTTTAAATATTTTTTATCAACATTTTTATGAATCCGCTTAAAACCCAAACAAACTGTTTGTATACCTAAACACTTGCTAAAGGACGGTTGAATATTCCTACAGCATTGGGCTACATGTTGATGCCGTCGCCCAGCGTTGGGCAGACAATCAGTGTTGCTGACTTGTTTTGTTTACATGCCTTAATTAAGATCAGTAGGCTATATATAGCTTCATATAAATTAAATTTTCAAAATTGAAAATGTCTTATCCCACAGGGTCCCTTTAAACATGAAGAAATATATAAGTAATTTATGTAAATTCAATTTAGCGCTTGGATTAATGTGTTATTATCAGAGAATATCTAGAACTATATCTAGAATGTATATAATGTAGATAATGAATATAATGTAGATCTAGTTTGCCACCATGCAGTTACTTTTATAGTCTTGCCATTCGGTTCATAGACATTTTGTAGTTTTGTTAAGGGGTTTTACTGCCACTCAGTCTCTGATCATGGATATGTTGTATAGTCAGACTCACATTAAATTCATCAACCAGGGTGAATGAATTTTGCGGATTCCTAGTCAATTATCAACCAATTTTCATGAAAACATACACACACTATTTTACATTCATGTCGCGACGACCCTGAAAAGTTCGCGAAGATACAAAGCTAATGGGTTTATAGAGGGCGACATTTTTATTTTATTTATTACATTTTGAATAATCTAACTTTTAAACTATACAATATTTTTCAATGACATTTTCAGGGTAGTCGTCCCATCAATACAAAATAGTGCTTGTAAAATTTCATCACAATTTGTTGAGAATTGAGTGAGAAATTGGCGAAAATCATACACCATTTATTTTTTCTGCCCCTTGTGTCAAGGACATTTTGTTAAGTGATTTTGTCCGTCCCTCGTGTTGCATACATGTTGTAGTTTTGCTGAGGGTTTAATTCACCGCCCCCCCTGTGGACATTTTTCTGACGGCTTTTTCCTATCACTTGCGTTGCGAACATGTAGTTTTTTGCTTAGGGATTTCTTCTGAACCATGTTTCGCGGATGTGTTGTAGTTTTGCTGAAGGCTTTTTCGGCACATCGGGTCACTCCACGTGCGTACTGTGTCATCACAGATATGACCATGTGAGATTTCACAAGCTTTATTTCGTGTAGTAGGTTGGAGCCTAAAATCCAGCAATAAGTATGGCTTGGCCTATATATCCTACCTTGGAAATTTAACGGGCAATATCCTTTGATTGTGTCTCTGATCTTAATTTTGTATAGGCCTATTGTGCAGTTATTGTCCAGAAATACGTATTAATATACTAAGTTGGAAATGTAACGGGCCAATATCTCGAGTTCTAATTTACATAGAATAACAATTGTGGTGTCTAAACCTATGTTTTCTGGGTCAACGAATGGAATGAAACCATTTATACACATACTGGAACATGATTATAGCAAATTTTAACCAAATTCAAGATGGTCACCGACAAACGTTCGTCATTCGATGCAGATGGTATTTGTGATTCAACAAGGATATCATTTAAAGCTAAAGTGTGTTTTTCACTGCATTTAAAGCATGCTAACGTTATGTTTGCTTTGACCTTTTGCTAATGTCACGTTAGAAACAGTGCTACTAGAAGTTGCATCCTTGTCTAAAATAAATCTGCTCCCAGTTAGAAATAATAGCTTAAATTGGCTGGTTTCAGATTGTTGCACCAAAGAATGGCCAAGATATCTGGGGTTTTCTTTTCAGGTTTGGAATTAACAGCAATTAAGTGCTAACGTGACATATGCCAAGCCCACTCACCAATTAAAGTATTATACTAAAAAAAAAACATTTTGCACCTACTGAAACTAGTAGATATAACAACTTTTCCAAACACGATTGGACCGGATAGGCTACGAATTTTCGGATAATTGTATGCGGTTTTGGCCATATATATCCGAAGATGAGAAGAAGGTCTCACTCACCCTATTAATAACAGTTTCAGTGTCACACAAACTGTGACGTTGATATATAAATGGTCATACTGTCATAATGAACACATTTGCATCTAGAAGATTATATGGATGGTCACATAAACAACAAAGATGTCAAAATTTATCTCATGTTAGCACTATGGTACGCCTGACGCGACCATATAAAAATGAAACCAATTTTCAGTGGATTGTGTGAATGGATTATGTAGATTAATATCTACAGTATCATACCGTTTTAGTCTAAGAATGTATTTACAGTAGGCCTTCTGTGCTATGCTAACATTACGACCTATAGGCCTAATAATACGTAGGCCCCTACATGATTGATTTTTCTGACTATAAAAAAATGCACAATAGGTAACTTCACCTAACCTGGAACTTTAATGTTCACATTTCCCGCTCATTCCTGTGCCTTGTGATGATGCTGGGTGGTCAGAAAGGAAGGAACTCGTTCAGGTCCCAAAGCATCTATATATATATATGAGACCTGAACAAATTTAAAGATTTGACACTGTCCGATAGCATTGTAAGATATGCCATTCTGCACATTTAAATGCATATTCCACAACTACATATAAAATATGAATGACTTTTTATATATCAAAGTAGGCTATATGTTGTAACACTTTCATACATAGACCTACTGGAAAACGTTTATAGGCAGGGGTGGATCTAGGATTTTAAAAAGGAGGGGCGTGGGAGGTTCAGGGGCTCACCCCCCAAGATTTATGTTCATATTTAGGCCAATTCAGGGGACTTTTTAAAGAATTTGGCACAAAAAGGGGAGGGTGTGCGCCCCCTGCTCCCCTTCTGGATCCGCGCCTGATATGCCTAATGTGTAGGATATAACTTACCTTTGTTAAAGTGCCATCGACTATATATAGTGTCACGTTTTTTTTATTTTCTTGCACACCTATGAACAGTTAGGCTACAGCGATAGCATACTAACTGCAGAGTGTCTTTTTCTTCTTTACCTTTTCGTACAGCACCTTCTGTAGACCTGTCATGCAGATACTCTCTCTAACATGGTTTCATGCGTGATACTCTCTCTAAAATGGTGTCCTTCTTTCTAATGAACCGTCAACAAGCGCATATGACGACCAGTAGTTCACAGTTTTCGCATATTTACATATGCTAAAAGTGTTCAATTGTTTTATTACATATTTTAAGAATAGCTGTTGTACTTGCCGTGTCGTCCTCTCCGAGGCCGTGGATGGATGTATTTGGTTTACCCGAAAAATCCAACATGGCGGTGATTGAAGGCGATCCCGACCCCAAGGTCCGAAAAATGTCCATAACTTTTTACTGACTGTGCGACCTCTGAGCTGAGCATGCGGGCATGGAACTGAAATGTTACTGATTCTAAGAAAACTATTTTTGACCTGATTACTCCCCGATATTTTCCGATATGACAGTCCAAAGAAATGTCCCACGATTTTGTACGCGGTCAATCTGTGGCTGAAACATGTTTCAGCCACTGGGGATACTGTTGTACCACCTTGCCCATGTACGAATTGGAATCGATTTGCTGTGTTTCTGAGGTGAAATGGACGCCTGCTCACTAGATATCGGCATGAAAATAAATCGACACTTTTGTTGATTTTATTTCAACATGGATAAACCTGCCGCGCCAAAAAAACGTCTGAATATACATTGGTGTCCAATACATCAAATCGATATCCCACCTGCTCAAATATTATCCTTCAAATCTACGACATCTCCAGCAAAGCATTAGCTGAAATGGTCCTGCTTTCTAACAATTACATTTGAAATATGTCCTGCTTTCTAAGGAGCAAAGTAGTACAGTTGATATGGCAAATAAGTATTAATTGGCGAGTATTTTTACTATCTATATTAATCATTTGAAGGAGACAGCAGAGCTGACACCATTAGGATGGTTTACAACATGGTGGCGCCATAGTATATGATCACGAGCTACAAAGAGAGGCAAAATTAAATCACGCATGCACGAGTCATGGTGGAAAAGCAAGGTTCTGTATCATGAGATGGCTTCTATTCTGCCGTACACAGCCTAAATTAAGGCGGCATCTGCTTACTTGTAAAGTGAGTAAATACTGACTTTTAGCTTTTCAGAATAGTAATGTGTTCTAATGGATATGTGAACTCTGATAAAATACATAAAATAGTATAGTCTACTTAATTTTATGAAATATTAGATGAAAAATAGGCTGAGCTAAATAATAAAAGTTTAGTCTATTATCGTGTAGGCCTATCTTAGGTTATATCTTAGGTTATATGCCTGGGGCGTTTGCAAGTCAAAGCGTCCCTAACGTCATTTCAATGTTGTGCCAGCTGTCGAGCTGCTGGCCCAGTATTGAGACGACGTTGGCTGAATTTCTCGTGTTAGCGGGTGTGTTGTCTTCCGCTACAGTATTCCCCGACGCTGGAGTCATAGCCTAATCAATATTTATATGGCAGCAAATCACTTCTAATTCGTACATCTGTTTGCAAGGTGGTACAACAGCTATTCATAAAATATCTAATAAAACAATTGAACACTTTTAGCATATGAAAAAAAATAGTAGCTTAATTTATGTTAATATATTAGTTGAGCTGATGGGGTGATGTTCACTTTGCTTGCCAGGATATGGCGGGTACACGTGTAGCCAAGGTAGGGACACTGGCTGCCAAAATGGAAAATCTTACCAAGACATAGTAAAACAGAACTGCTTCCCCTGGAATAAAAATGTGGTTATAATTACAAAATATTGACCTATGGTCCTGGTAGTAATATATTTATGGGTCAAAAAAGACCGTTTATTAAGATGTATAGCAGGAGGACAGTTTTAAATGGCTCTATTCCTATTAAAAGTTATGTGAGTCGAGGCAATATTTTTCATTTCAAAATTTGTAATTGTAACGTTAGACAAGAAAAAATACTGATTATTCTTGAATTGGCCGGGAGTGCGTGAAAATCACCCAATTATGGTGTTTAACGATTGAAAATGAATTTAAAAATAGTTTCCTCCTAGTCGCCTAAACTGGCGTAAATAGGAAGAAAACATATTTTAAAAATCTTAATATTGAGGGTTGGACCATTCAGTCAAAATTGTTTGCGCAATCCGCCGTGTCAGCCATCTTGAAAAAGATTAAAAACACACGCTTTTAGCCAAATTCTATGAAATTTTCGCTCTTTCTGCGAAAACGTGTATACCTCTCAACAGATAACTTTTTAAACTAAACTTACAGGCATTTATTGTACAATGACCTACAATCGTCACATACCTGATAAAAAAATGATGTGTCATTTTTTTTAAAATCCTTAAATATTAAAAAAAAATATCCTTCGTGTGGTTAACAGCTGATTGATTAGTTTGATTCCAAATCAGATCAGGAAATTGCTTGGTTGTTTCACATTCGGGTCACCAATATCAAACTATTGGTTTGCTTGGTGACAATGATCCAAATCAGAAGGGTTGCGTGAATGTCACAGTGTCGTGGTCACTAATATCAAACTATTGGTTTTAAGAGGATGGGAAACAATATGACTTCGATTTTTTTTATGCTGCGCACGTGATGCTCACCATCCACCCAACCTGTATTTTTCACACCCTACTGTTCATTCGTTATTTCCAAAGACTTAAAGGAGAATCTCACCACGAAACGTGTATTTATATTTGCAACTTTGTAACATCGTATCTAATAGCATGTTTCAAAAATAATAACATGGGGGGGGGGGTATATAGGCCTACAATGTCAATTTATTGACATATTTGGAATAATAACTCTCCACAACACCTAAACAAAATCATCAATGAAAAAATATATACATACATTATTAATTGAACATTTTTACCTCATTTGTATCAATGTTGTGGGTAACAAATTGTGTAATGTACTTTTGCATAGGTAGTCTGCGGGTGTCTCTCATATCAGCTAAAGGACTTAATGTATACAAATCTAAAATATATGTTGATAGGCGAATAATGAAATAATAATGTATTTTTATGCGCGAATACAAACATATATATGGGCGCTGCGCCTACAATATAACACTTTGCCCATTTCACTTTGCCCGTTTGTCTGCGAAGTGGGACCTTAAATGTGTGTGATATATTCTCAGTGACACAATAATTATTCCTGGAGGGATGTATGAGCTTAAAAGGTGCGATTACAACTCAGGTCGTGTCAGCACCTAGTGATTAACTCCTGACAGACATCGTCCCTGGGTCATAAGTGTAATAACAACAACACATTCAGTTGGCAAAGGAAAACAAAATCACCCATTATATATGAACTATATAAAGTCTGTACGAACTATTGAATTATAAATATTTTTATTTATTATAACTGCCTGTACATATTTTATATATGAAAAATAACATGTCATGTGTATAAAAAATAAAATGACAAATTCGATTATATTGTACATACATATAGGCCTATATTAAATGATATGCCTCTGTGACGATGACAAACGTTCTTACATACATGTGTGTACATATATACGTATCATAACTGTACCGGTATATCAATGATTTTTTATTTCTGAAATGATATGCATAATTATTTGAAAAAGGTGACTGCATAGCTGTATTAGGTTTCCTTATACAAAATACCGTCCGAAATCACCGTCCGAAATCACCGATATTACAACAGAAATAGTCATATAAAAGAGTACTCCGTTAAGTTTTTTTATACATCACACCGTCCGTAATCACATTCCAAAATCACCGTCCGAAATCACCATCAGAAATTAGCGATATTAGTACTAAAATAGTGATATAACAGACTACTAAGCTAGGCGTCCGAATTCATCGCACACGGTCCGAAATCACCGTCCGAAATCACCGCGGCGTCCGAATTCACCGCACACCGTCCGAAATCACTGTCCGATTTCACCGCACACCGTTCGAAATCACCGACCGAAATCACCAATTGGCGTCCGAAATCACCAGTCCGAAATAGTCGAGGTCCGAAATCACCGGTCGCCTACATCAACACAAAACTTGGGTCAACTATATATGTCTCGACCATCACTGAATGGATGAAACGTAACACACATTATAGTCTGATTCATATGTAATTAAAGGTATGGTCAACTGTCAAAACTCGCGGGACAAGGGTCCCCCAGAAGGCAATAGTGCCCGTGGGTAGGTCAAGGCCCTATTCCATAATAACACTAAATATCATTTGCAGTTGAATGATTCTTTAAAACCGTGGTGAATGATGTTCGCTGATTTCTCAGTCAATTTTCAACCAATAGCGATGTGGGGCGACTACCCTGAACATTTCATTTAAAAATATTGTATGGTGTAAAAGTTAGTCTATTTGACATGTAGTAAATAAATAAATATGGTATATGTCGCCCTCTATAAAATTAGCTTCGCCTCAGAATTTCAATAGGCCTACATGTCAATTAAATAGTCGAACTTCTGAGATACTTCGCGAAATTGTCAGGGTAGTCATGACGTGAATGGAAAATAGTGTGTGTAAAATTTTATGAAAATTGGTTCTGAATTGACTGAGGAATCCGCGAAATTCATTCACCCTTGTTGGTGAATTTATTGTGAATCTGGCTATAGAGGTACCGGTAATAGAATAATAGCAGTCTGCAACAGATTTGCCATTGCTAAGGTTACATCAATTGGCATTCCATCCTATCAAACACGATACATATAGGGGAGAGGTGGGCAAAGGGAGCCGGTGGGCAGAAGGGGCCATCAATGATATTTTAATTGTATGAAATATTAATGATGTCATAATAATGAATTATGAACATGTGTATACAAAAAACATAAATAGACATCTCATACATATCTTAGATAGAAATAATAGACGACAAGGAGTTTATGACGACATATAAGCTTATATATTTGTATGAATCTCTTGATGAATTTATGTGATTTCTTCTGAAAATCTATTGTTTTGTGTGGCACATTATATTGCCTTTGTTTTCTAGTCACTACTTTAGTCAGGAGATCACTTTGGGGAAAGATAATATGCTAAATTTCCCGCCTCTACCCCTTGGGCAAAGGGAGCCAGGGAAAAGGGGGTCAGACCATTTCAATATAAAAACCATATCCATGCTTGGCCCCCCTTGCCCGCTAACTTTCAATGGGTACATGTTCCACAAACTAATCCCAGTGAACGAATGTATTTAGTATATTCCTTAGTATTATGTTACCATATACATCAAGTGAAAGGTTTTTTTCATATCTGTTTTATTAGGCTCACTTCAATGTACACACTTGTGTATCAAAATAATAAAAAGTACCAAGGTGGGGGTGGCCCCCTTTGCCCAATGCGCTGGCCCTCTTTGCCCAAGCTATTGGGCAAATGGGCCACTTTGAGAGCAAATCTATTTGGCTTACAATTAAAATAAGGTATCCTTGAAAAACTAAGTGAGTCTGTTATATGTATCTACATTGCATGTACCTTACATAGAACAGTCATTGCAATGGTTTCAAATAGTTCGAATATTCTCCTTAAACACCATTGAAATGTTAAGTGGCTCACTTTGCACGCCCTTCCCCTACCCAATGTTGGTACACCGTCTACGACGTCGGCCCAACATTGGTCCAGCATTGGGTCTATGTGTCGTGGTTGTTGGGATCGTGTTTGGTGTCCCATAGTAGCCCATTCCAGGGGCGGATCTAGGATTTGAAAAGTAGGGGGCGCAGGGGGTTTGGGGGCTCGCCTACTCAAGCTTTATTGACAAATTTAGGCCAATTTAGGGGACTTTGGCACAAAAAGGGGTGGGTGTGCGCCCCCTGCGCACCTCCTCCCCCCTCTGGATCCGCGCCTGCACTCTCCACACATAGATGTCGCTCAGGTAAATCCCCGCTCACTCTGAAGTCAGAATGATAAGACCCTATGACATCAAACACGATATAAACGAAGTGCCAATGTAACGTTAGCGATGTTAAATCTGTTGTAAACTGCTATGATGTTATGTCCTCTAATGTGTGTTACGTTTCATCCATTAAGCGATGGACGGAGACATAGTAGGACTAGTTTTGTGTTCATGGGACACGTATATCGGATTTAGAAAAAAACGAACCAAAAAGTTTCTAATCGTGGTTCTGAAACTTCCTAAATTTACCACATGTGGTTAAAAATGTAATTTTAGTGCACCAAGGCATGTACGTAAGATCTCTGTTTTTGTATATCGATTTTCAAGAAGAAATGTGCAAGTCAGAATCACAATAAAAACGTTCGTTCCAACTGTTCACAGGTGTGCAGAAAACAACAAAAAAGTGACATTTTAGTGTTAATGTATTTCGTCACTTTGTGTGACAGTGGAACTGTCAACGTGACAGTGTCATTCCTATGGTAGACCTAAGTGAGATCCTTCTTCTTATCCTTCAAAAATAAGGTGTCCAAATGTGAAATCTAAAGATTTTTGTTTAGTCCAATTGTGTTTACATGTCCAGTATTACATCAGTGGTTGGAAAATGTTCTCTAACAACAGAATACTTTGGGAAGTGTCATTGGCATCTGTCATGTCAGCACTTGATGTTTATTCCAAACAACAAAAATAAAATACTGTAGCCCTTCTATAATGCAACAATCTGAAACCAGCCATTCAAATATTTCTAGATGTGTGCATATAAATTCTGGGCAATAATGTGACTTCTATCAGCACTTTTGCTAACGTGACACTAGCAACATGTCAAAATAAACGTCACGTTGGCATGATTTAAATGCAACGAAAAACACACTTAGCTTTAAAATAAATACTTGTTTAATCAGAAATATAATCTGATGTCTTTTAATTTTCATTTGAAGCTGCTTCGTTGTCCCTATATCTTTTTATTTTATTTATATTTCTTTGTCGGTAGGCCTATAATACTTTGCATCATTGACATCATCAGATATCAAGTGTCTTAACTTCTGTCACGCTAGATGTTGCTGTTTATTGCAAACCATCGAAATACAGTTATATTAGCCATTCTACAATGCAATAATCTAAAACCAACAATCCAAACACTTATTTCTGAGTGGGTGCAGACAAATTCTAGCCAGCGAAGTGTCAACAAAAACGTCACGTTAGCATACTTTAAATTCAGCAAAAATGACACTTGGCATTAAGCAACCTCCTTGTCTGATCACAAATACAATCTACATTCTTTTAATTTCAATTTGAATATTGTTTATGGATGCTTCATCAGCCCTAAATCTTTCAGGACATTTTATAGCAATTCTAATAAATCATTTATATTTTTTTCACAAAAATCACTTTTTTGTGCTATTGAGAAAAGTATCTGACAACTAACATAGTACTGCTGAAATGAGTAATTTTTTTACAACATTTAGATCTATATTAATGAAATGAATATTGCATGATAACGGTCTGTATTTGAACTGCTGGGTTTTGCGTTTAAAAAGAAAGCTAAATCATGGTGAGGACAACGATGATAATTCCACCACTGTCCTCTGGTATATCCATAGATCGGCGATCGCTCTATGTCTAACGTAACTTAGGCTGGTTCATGGATGACTGGTTTTCTGATCAATCATCACGCAGCATGTGACGTGCACGTGTAAATGCTTGTAACAGAGGTGGCCCAGTTATAGCTGTGCGCAGCTTTTTCAAGCTGTGATTCGTGCCTGGGATTGTATCGGTAATTTTGGCATAGCACCAAATCGCACTGATGCAGAACGATTGCGAATCCATGGTAAACAAAGGTGACCAGAAATGCAAGCGATTCAGAGAAATAATCTGAAAATACAGCGGAAGTGTTAGGACAAGTGGCTTCAAATTATAAATGATTGAACTGTAAAATATGTGCAAATAATTAATACATTGCTGTGCCTGAATGCTAAACTTTCTATTTTGTCCAGGTCCAAGTAACAGCTCAAATTGTGATTCAGTTACTATAGGCCAGCCTGGATAAAGGTCATGAGGTCATAGTTCACCAGGTCAGACATGTGTACTGATAACAACAAACAACAGACGTCTCCCAGCATGCACCATAACAACTTTGACCCACTAAACCAGTTCTATTTATTTATATCTTCTCCACTCTACTGTGTCTGTCATGGTCTGAATACCATCATCATGACAGTATGAATAGAACCAGAATAAATCTCATTTGTACACGTTTCACACAAGGACAAAATGTTTTCCAGAATTTATTACAGGCTTAAAAAAATAATATGACATGTAATTATAGGCTATTTTATTTTTAGTAGTATCACATATTATTATAAAATAGATATATTAATACAGATAGACCCTATATAGTGTATCTAATTTATAAGTAGGTCAGGACTAATGCAATATAATGCTGATTCATATTATTCAGCATGATTCGTCATAATGAGGTGGCTATTGATTATCATTCATTCTGTATAACCTCCAAGTTTGTTGATAATGACATCATCACATTTACTGTAAACACAGAATGGCGTCCCGGGGGTGCTGACAGTGAATAGAACAGCTGTCCTGAATGCATACCACTCTACATGAGACCTCTAGCGAATAACACACAAACAAAGATAGACTTACTGGAGGTCTCCTGTCAGCTTCGAGAATGATCCAGGGTTGCCAACTTCAAGTCGATGTTGCTTTAAAGTTGGTCGTCATGTAATAAGCGCACAATGCAATGGCCCGCATGCGCAGCATGTTCAACGTCCACAGGAGTGGGGTCCACCTCAATGTAATTATCAGGGGAAAGTGGCCGAATATATGAGCACCCTGAAACGGCCACCATGCAGTAACTTTATCATAATTATTATCTAAACATGTTCAATTGGTGTAGGCCTATATAATGTAATAATGCAAACATGAGACGTTGGCCCGATTTTGTTTTAGTTATTGTTGGGCCAACGTCGTAGACGGTGGGCCAACAGTAAACCAACGTTTTTATCACGGTGGCATGCAATGACACGCATTGGCAAGCATTGTTACTCAATAGTTGAGCACAGTTTGCGTCTAGTTTGCAAACTAATCAGAAAAGTGGCATGAGAAAAAGTGTGTGACACCGCTCAAATATTTTTAAGCATTTTAAAAATCCTACACGAATTTTACATATAAGCTGCCACGCAACCCAACACAAACCCAGGCACGCTTTGTGCACTGGCACGAGTAATTCCACCACTGCATGGCACGCAAAATTGTGTGAAATGTATCTGCCTACATGGTGTAAACTGTTTTGAGTGCAAGCATCAGAGCTGCAAAAAAATATATGTTTAGACTATAGGCTTCCACAGCTGGGTCTTAGAAATTATGACCATGTCACCCTTCACTTTTATCAGTTTTTCAGCCTCATTCTTCATTTTTTATAAAATTACCCTTTTTTCATTTTTATACGTTTATTTTTTCTCAAGTCAGATTTAAAAGCTTACCGGTAGTTTTGTAATTTACTTCAGAGAAGAGGAAACGCATATATCGTTTAATTCCAGCAATCCAATCATGTAGTTTTATTTCAGCTTTGCATTAAACCATGTAGCATAAACAAATGTCAGTTTTTATAACTCTCTGACTTCACTTCAAGTTTTATAAGGATGTCACGTGACTTTCTGTTACATAAAACTGTCCTTTTTTACACTTTTTATAATTATTTCACGTCACTCTCTACAATTATTTAAAATGCCCACGTCATATTCTACACGTTTTAAATGGCAATGTCACACGCCGTTTTTAACCCATGTGCAGGCCTGTTTATGTTTGCAGCTGATCCGTTTTACACAGGAAATCTACTAACCCTCTCTCTGAAATTTTCAATGAATTATTATACAAAGTGTTAAGTATTTTCTTACACCAAACTGAAATTTATTTTATCACCATTTATCCAACAGCTCACCTGATCACTAGCTTGTTGCGGCAATAAATCACGTAGGCCCAGTGAGTTAACAGGGATTAAAATATTTTGTTGCAAGACTATTGTAATTAGTACATAAATGCTAAAAATATGTTATTTGTGGTCACGATATGTGTCAATCAATCAATCAATCAATCAATCAATCAATCAATCAATCAATCAATCAATCAATCAATCAATCAATTAATCAATAAATCAATCAATCAATCAATCAATCAATCAATTAATATATCATTTCAACATAGAATTGGGACTTAAATTTTCTGACTGAAAATTTAAATTGAATAGCTCAGTGCTCTATGGGTTAAGGTTGCATCAGCATCGCAGAAGATGGCCCAACATTGCAGACGATGGCCCAACAGTAAATTACTATTGGGCCAATGTCTTGTTTCTGCTGGGTTGGGTGATTCTCAACCCCGGGCAAACATTATCCTCGATCTTGTGCTGTTGTTGTTGCCGCGTCGTAATCTGTTGTCCTGGTTTTTCATTATATTGTGTTCCGTCTTGTGGCATTTGTCTGTCCCTGTACTCGTCATTTTATTGGCTCAAGGGGTCTAATCCTATCCACACATCTTATTACAAGGCAATATTTAACACACATCCTGTGTAACCTGCTTGCATGTATCAGTCGCATCGTGTAGTGCAGACATGTCAAACAATAAGGCAAGATAATTATTCATCCTTTAATCTATTCAATTATATACTTTTTCATCACTATCGCACATTCATTTTGAATAATATTATTAGATTCATTTATTCATTCTTTTATTCCTCCCTTCCGTCATTCATTCATCTTTTCCTTGTAGGCCTATGTATTTCACTTCCGTAGTTCCATATGTAGTTCACTTCCGATTTGCAAGATGTTTTTTATATTATGTATTAATTATGGATAAGTTGTGTATTAATAATTATGGATTATTTTAATTTCTGATTTTATGTACATGTACTTGTTTTAGTGTTTCTCACAACTCAGTAATGAGTGACCTGTTGTTATACAGGGTGAGACAGATATAAATAAATGTGTTGCTAATATGCTACTACCACACAAATGTATTGACCTCTTTCATTGAATAAATCGATAAAGTATATTTATCCACATGTAATTTGCATAAACTTTTTGATAAAAAATAGTAGGCCTAATGATAAAAACGTTTTTTAAAATATTCATTTCAAGGACTTTCAAAATGGTAAAACATTCCTTTTGTTTGAATAAAAAAGTTCCTAACGGTTTTGATAAGGGACAGTCAATTTGTTATTGTTTAGAATATTGCATTATCTAAATTCTAAAAAGTCATGTGCCTGATTTCGTACAGATGGGTCACATGTCATGGTAACATAATATAATCATTAAAGGGACGTAATCAAGCTAAAATCATAACGAATCGGTATTTCTATTTATTTTATTTTTATTTATGGCCATATTTAGAAGCCAACATAAAAATACCAATTTTTTATGATTTGAGCCTGATTATGTCGCTTTAAAAATAAAGTGAGAGGCATTACATTAAATTAGGGTGGGGGCCCTAGGGTAGTGGTTAGCACTGCTGCCTTTCACGCCAGAGCTCGGGGTTCGTTTACCCGGTCTCGGCGGTTTGAAAGAAACAACA
The DNA here is from genome assembly GCA_964017125.1 of Flabesymbios commensalis. Taxonomy (NCBI): domain Eukaryota; kingdom Metazoa; phylum Annelida; class Polychaeta; order Terebellida; family Flabelligeridae; genus Flabesymbios; species Flabesymbios commensalis. The sequence goes on along the minus strand of OZ024904.1, from coordinate 110,508,590 downwards.
TATGTTTCTTCCCCATCCACTCGTAAAACTCAGTATTGTGGGGAGCCTCCGTGACCGAGAGGTAGCGTGCTCGGCCGCAGACCTCCAGGGTTTGAATTTCGAATCCTGTGTCTGGAGGGCAGTGTCATCTCACCATCCTCAGGTTTTCCTGACCCAATTTAGCCTGTATGTGCACAAAAAAAACCCCCGATTCGTTTCATTTTTTTACATTAAATTAAACACAATGGTTCCTGAAAAGCCTAGTCCGAGGAATCTGACTTGCTGATGTTCGGTACCCTCCACAGAAAAGGCCATTCATCAGGGTCTGACCACGAACTAGAAAAGCCGTGTAGCAGGTGCCACTTGAAACTCTGATAAGTCTGACATTGTGGAGGCTACAGCGTGTCTACCCACACCTCACTCATGTGTCGATGCAATCATTTAAGATTTGTGTAGTATATAGTTATTCCTACTTTATGTAACGTTATAACCCTCATAATATACTATATTAATTGTATAATTACTCAACAACTGCTACATTCGCATTATTTAAATGTATTCAGTTTCTTTTTTTTTATTCTTAGTTGGTTTCCTCGCAATTGGCGACTATTTTCACCTTCACTCTACTATGTGTAAACATGATATGTAGTGCGACGTATATTATGATGTAGAAAAAAATAAACGAGGAGTATCACATAACAATTTATTAATACTGATCATCATAAAACAAAAACAAACATACAAACAGCATAGAAAAAAACTATAGGTCAAATAATCATCTCAATAATACTACTATACTCCAGGCACCTCGGTGTCAAATATCGATATCTTGGCAATTTTGATCATGTTGATGCAATTTAATTTTGGAAAAAAAGCAGGGTGGTTAGGACCACCTTTACCCCCCCCCCCCTCCACTAAAATTAATCACCCCCCCCCCCCCTGACCTAACTCTGGAGGCAAAAGAACAGCAATTCCTAAAATATACAAGTGGAAGGACGGAAGGGAGCGATATACACATCCATCAAAGGGTCAGATGCGACCCGCTATTACCGTGATACCAAAGGCTCGTATCTGCCAGTTTGTGATGTGTCAGATACGACCTGTTGTTACTCTGGTACCAAAGGCTCGTATCTGCCAGTTTGTGATGTGTCAGATACGACCCATTGCTACTCTGGTACCAAAGGCTCGTATCTGCCAGTTTGTGACATCATACAGTATCATATAAAACCTTCGTGGATATTAGCAAAATATGGTGAAGCAAATGGCAATGTATATATAATAACAGAGAAGGGCCTCGAACTCTATTGACTCGTCGATTTCCCTGATGTTCTGTGAAATTTGTGGTTATTTCTAGGAATGTCACCACAGACAACGCTGGACTTTATTTCAACGCCGATTCAATGAGAGCCAATTGATGTTTTATACGTTGACGAATCAGCAATAGGACCAATATTAAAGGTGATCTATCACCCCTTATATAGTATGAATATTTTTGTGACAGATAAATCAAAGTTGCCACAAGATGGGGCACAAGTGTTTCCTTATATGGGGTGATTGGCTATCATGTGACCCTCTGAGAGTCACATAATAGCCAACCACCCCTTATATGGGGTGATTGGCTATCATGTGACCCTCTGAGAGGGTCACATGATAGCCAATCACCCCATATAAGGACATAATTATTCATACCATATAGGGGTGATAGATCACCTTTAATGCTGTTGTGTGTATTCTGGGAGGTATAGTATTATCAGGAATAGACCGTGCATAGACTATGTTACCACACTACAAGCCCGTACATGGAGAGGGGGCATCGGGGGTCGCACGTTCTTGAATGCTAAAGTCCACAAAAAATGACCGACTTTTCCCGAATAGCAGCCATTGGAAACCACCCCGCCCCCCAAGTCTAATCACACTACTATTACCACACACTGTGTGTAGGCCACCACACATAATACAAAGATATCAATACACGTACGTCAGCCCCTTGTAAATGAAATGAAATGAATCGGGCTTTAGCCGACTTCGTGCACATATAGACTGAACTGGGCCAGGAGAACCTCCTGAGGATGGTGAGATAAATGAGATGACACTGTCCTCCAGACACAGGATTGGAAATTCGAGCGCTGGCGGTCTGAGGCCGAGCACGCTACCTCTCGGTCCCGGAGGCTCCCCACAATACTGAGTTTTACACGTGGATGGGGAAGAAATATTTTTGTTTCCTTCAAATCGCCGAGACCAGGAACCGAGCCCCGAACTCTGGCGTGAAAGGCAGCGGTGCTAACCACCACCCTAGGGCCCCCGCCAGCCCCTTGTAACCCTTACAACGCGGAAATATTTGTATACAAGCCATGGAGACCAAAGGATATTTTCAATTTGAAATCATCACAAATGTCTTAATTAAATCTTTCCGCTTCATTTGAATACCTATGTTATGGGTCTACGGTCATCATAAATTTATTTACTCTTACAGTGCCGGACCGTCTTTATACGTCAGAATCTGACGTCTACAGACGTCAGATTCTGACGTCTGTAGCAGGAAGGCAAAAACGACAGATGATATTAAACAATATAAAAATATGTTCACATGTTTCGACGGAAGGCAATATATTTGGACGGGTGACAATAAAACATGATAATAAGTTTATGTGTTTGAACGGAATGCAATATTATGTGCTGACAATAAAATATGACACAATATATAGTCATATCTTTGGACGGATGGCGATAATATGTTTGTATGGCAAAACAAATGGCAACATGTGTAGGCTACACAGAAGGCTGTACGAATGGCATACATCAAAATGGTCATGTCAGGATGGAAGGCAATATGTTTCGATGGATGACAATAAAAAAAATAGCCACATGCTCATATGTTTGCACGAAAAGGCAATACCGTGGTAGGACGGATGAGATGTAGCAACATGTTGATATGTAGGAACGGAAATATATTTTGAGAGAGAACAATAAAAAATATAGCAACATGTTCATATTTTACCACGAGAAAGGCGATAATACAGTTAGCATATAGGACATATAGCAACATGTTACTATGTTTGGATGGAAGGCAATACGTTTCGATGGATGACAATACAAGTATAAATAGCCACATGATTATATGTTTGCATGAAAATGTATCAATCGTCCTGTTGGAGTTGGAAGGTGCTAAACTGTCACTTTACAAGTGGCAGTTTAGCACCTTCTAACTCCAAGGGGACGTACTATGGGTGGACTGATGACATTGTTCATATGTTTGGACGAAAGGCAGTATGTTTCGACAGATGAAAATAAAAAATATAGGAACAAATTCTTATATTTTGACGGGAGGCAATAATATGTTTGGATGAATGACAATAAAAAACTGGCATTATGTTCACATTTTTGGACGGATAACGATAATCTTTTCTGTATGAAAAAGGTATAGTAACATGTTCATATTTTCAAACAAACATCATTATGCCGCAGATCAACTGTAATTTGCAGCAGAATTTATTTCAAGCAGAAACTGTCCAAAATTTTTTATTTAAAGATGACCTATCACCTCCTATATGGCATGAAAGAATTCGTGCCAAATATGGGGTTGATAGATCATCACGTGTGCGAATCTCTTTGTCGTCATAGATTATGATGTGACGTCATACATTGTGACGTATTTCCGAGAGGGTCACATGATAACCAATCACCCCATATAAGGAAACAATTGTGCCTCATCTTGTGGCAACTTTGATTTATTTGTCACAAAATTATTCATACTATATACGGGGTGATAGGTCACCTATAAAAAATACTCCACCCCCTCCCCCAGAGATTGAATGGTGACCCCTAATTTAACTGAGAATCCACAAATTTGATAGCATTTCTGGGTAGGTAAAATGTTATAAATATTCATCTTTTCTAGTGATTAAAACGTTGTATTTGTTGCTTTACAGATGAGCTTGCGACATTTTCTGAGCAGATAAAAGGCCAGATGATAAAATTACAGATCCCCAAGTGAATATCACAATGTAAATACTATATAGTAAGCAATATTCAAAAGTGGTAATACTGTAATTTTCAATGCAAAGATCTTCATTTTCCTGCTAATGATGTATATCTCATGATCGTATTTCACACATGAACATCCAGTGCATCAATGGTTAATATCTACGGCTGGCAAAGTTATCACACAACAAAATGGACTCACGTCACTTGACGTCATGTGGCGTCATGTCCAAAAAGCTAACCAATGTTAAAAAATGGTTATAAGAGAACAAGCGTCTCTTTTGACACAGTATTATAGATTTTGCTAACTAATCACTAACATCAAGATGTAAGCCATAACGATCGGGGTGAGGGTTAGGCGTAGGGTTTGGGGTAGCAGTGAACAGGGAAGGCAGGATAGACAAGTGAGAGTAAAGGATTGTCACAGAGTGGCTCCTTTGAATAACTCTCACCGGAAACTGAATTTAAAATTAGGTCTAAAAGGCAAACACTCCTCGAATTTAGAGGGTGTTTTAAAATTCAGTGATGGTAGGGTAGGTGATAGAAATCACCCGAAAGGGACTAAAGGTTTGTTAAGCAGGCCCTAACCCTAACCCTGATTTGAAACGCACACAGCAAACATAAAGACACTCAGCCAATGCTGGTAGGTATAGTAGGCGTCATGTGCAACGTTGCAAAAACGCCATGGCAACATTGCAAAAAAAATGGAGAAAAAGGAAGAAAAGTGGGCGAATATTTTGTTTCCACGAAAATATTTTCTTCGGAGGAAGAAGAAAATATTAATTTTCCTCTCAAGAAAATATTTCATTTTGGGAAGAAATAAATATCTTCTTTGGAAAAAAATATTTGCACACTTTTCCTTTTTTTTTCTTCATTTTCTTTTTGCAAGTTCGCACATGGTGTCTACTGTAGGTCGGGTCCACATCACGTTTCTTTTTCACAACTACTGAACATGTTATGCATATTGTTAATTTATACTTTTGGCATTGTTTGCTTTAATTGTAATGCTTGTATTTTAAATTTAGGGCGGTCGTCTCGCATATGCACTCAGCTTTCGGGTACCGTCCCCTGTCGCCACTTGCCTCTATGTGTACATTTTCTGTAGAATAGAAAGTCTAATAAATAAAGCATAAAATGGACCAACCTTATTAGCACTCGTGCACAAGCTCACGTGTCATTGATTTGGTAACCCTTTTATTGCGGAGACCGCATTTTGACTTCAAAATGTCATTATGGCATTTTGTAAATGATATAATAATAATTAACCCTTAAAACGCGGAGTTGTAGAATTTAATTTCCACCCATTTGAAGTCTCGCTACCGCGACCCACAACTTCAAGTGGGTGAAAATGATTGTTCAATTTGAGTCAAACATTTGTATGTGTTTAATTTGAGTCAAACATTTGTATATGTTTAATTTGAGTCAAACATTTGTATGTGTTTAATTTGAGTCAAACATTTGCGAATCTTGCGGTTTGAAAACACACATTTCGTCTCCAAAAACATTGTTTTTATCGTTAAAAAATGAAAGTGTAAGCTAGGGTTATATTGCCCCAGCCTTAGCACATACCGCCCCATTGGATATTAAAGGGTGTATCTGCCACTTTACAAAGTGGCAGATACACCCTTTAATATCCAAGGTGCGATACATGTCCTGTTTTTCGGCATAAGATCCACTCGTATTCAGATCCAATGATGATTGGTTCAAGATATAACGATCCAAGCGATCGTTCACCATGTTTTAGCGCCTCTGAGCTCGAATTCTCAGGAGTCAGCACTATAGAACCAAAATCGTTTGCCATGCTTATCCCCATCAGTCAAAGACGGTCATCTTAGAATTTCCTTGACATGATAAAATTCAGATACACATGATCGCTAAATTATGTTGTTTTAATGCTGTTTAAAGATCACAAACTTATAACACTATAGTAGAAGGTCATCAAGAGCCTGAAGGGTGAAGGTCACTCGTGTCACCGGACGGGTGAAGGTCACTCGTGTCAAACAGGTTGTGTATTTCTGAGTCTAGGGAGGCGATCGCCTGGTCTAGTTCTGTACGGTCCTCAGCCCAGGGGTGTGACGTCACATCGTCATGTGACGTGGGGAGATGAGGGGGCTCCCCGATGAGGGAATCCCCCATTGGGGGGTTGGTATCCCCCATGGTGTGATCGTCAGCGCCCCACCAGTCAGGGGGGTTCAGGCCCACCCCGCTGATCGTCAAGTCCAGCGCTGCCCCGGACACACAATCATGAGGCTCCAAGAACTCGTTAGAAAACGCGGACGAGAGAAGATCGTCAAATCCTCCATCGGAGGAATCGGACGGTGGCGGGCTGAGTGACGTGATGGAGTCAGACGGGTGCTCAGACCTGTCAAACTCAGCGAGATCACACTCAGAAAGCCCCTCGCTCTTAACGTTAACCGCCCCGCTACCCGAGCAGTCGTTGAGCAGGTCCTCAGTCTTCACACTCACTCCTCCCACATCGATGTCCTGATTCAAGATGGCATTCCACGAGAAATCCACCGCGTCATCAAACGCAGTGGCCGTCACCTGCAGGGGGTTTTCCCTCGGTTCCTGTTTCACTACGATACACGGCTCAGCTGGCATACTACCGAGAGAGATGTCGTCATCAGTGACGTCATTGATGATGTCACACACAGTTTCTAGTACATCATCGACACTCTCCTGCGACGACTGCTCGTCTGGTACCTTCTTCTGTCGTTTGGGGGAGCTGCTAGTTTCTCTTGGGGCCTGGTCTCGTGGACCTCCGCACAGCCTCCGCTTCTTGAACACCCCGTCCACGAACATGTCTTGGTAATCCGGGTGTAAGCGCCAGAAGCCGCCTTTGCCCGGCTCATCCTTACGGCGAGTCACCTTCTGGAAACACTTGTTCAGCGACAAGTTGTGTCGGATGGAGTTCTGCAACAAAGAAAGAGATGCGTTGACCCAAATTATTCAATTAGAATTTTCACCCACTTGAAGTTGTGTCTCGCTGACGCGATCCACAACTTCAAGTGAGTGAAATCATTCAGATTTGACAAAACGGATGTGGACTATTTTCAAATCTTGCTGAATAATGACACGTTCTATCATTATAAATGTCTTAGTTAGCTCTTTCTGGTTCATTTGAATACCAATGTTATTATTAGTCTACGGCCATTAGAAATATTTTTACTCTTACAGTGCGGGGATAGACTTTAGTCGACAGAATCTGACGTTTTTTTGGATCCAGCTATAAATCCCGGTCAGGGTGACGTCATAATAGCTTAGCTGCTAGCTGGGGGCTGACGTCATAGTAGTTTAACTGCCAGCTGGGTCTGACGTCATATTAGCTTACCTGCCAGTTGGGTCTGACGTCATAATAGCTTACCTGCCTGTCGGGTCTGACGGCATAATAGCTTACCTGCCAACTGGGATCTGACGTCCTGTAGTACATATAGTTCTCTTGGATCCAGCTATATATCCCGGCTAGTGTGATCTTCTTCTTCTCGCTTTGCCTCATCGCCATACAGATGAGGGTGGCGTAGCTATACGGCGGCTTCATGTACGGGTTCATAGTGTAGTCCACTGCCTCCAGAACCCCCGGGAACGCGGGGGGTAACAGGGTGGGTAGAGGTGACACAGGGGTCAGCGGGGTCAAGTCGGGGTCAGTCATCAGCTGACTCATATTCAAGATGGCGTTCGGGTTGATGTTGACCTCTAGTTTCGGCGCCTCTTCTCCTGGTGGAGTCACGGGGCTCTCCTTAGCCCCACCAGGCGGGTTACCCCCCTGTTCACTAGGTGGCGTCAGTTTGAGGATGTTGAGGTTATGGAGCCAGCTGAGGCTCGTGAGACTGTCATCTAGAGGCATGTTGAGGCAGGCCGTGGGGGGTAAGTCCTGGGGATGCTTAGACACCCAGTTCTGTCTGAGTCTGACCGCCAGCGTCTGACGGGTTAGCTTAGGCATCGTGACAGCTGTCTGAGAGGAGTCAAGGTCAAGTGCAGGGGTCAAAGCCTCTGGAATGACAGGTCACTCGCTTGAAGTTGCGCCAGCGAGACACAACTTCAAGTGAGTCAATTAAGTCAAGGCGTCACTGCCTGCAGTGAGTTTATTTACTAAGGTCAGACACAAGGTCAAGTCCTCATCACCTGCGATGACAGACTACAGCCAGGGTCAAGGTCACGACTGAGGTGTCAGGTTGAATGTAGAGTGGCTTGAGATGGGATTTGTTGAGTGCTTATGAGTCCAGTCTGCAACCAAGCAGTATCACCCAGCGCATGTAGAGTCTGTGGCTGGTGATAACGTCTCAATCACCAGGCCGACTTCACAACTACAACACACAAACAGTGATATACGTCAAATAAAACACAGTTACGGTACAACAAACACAAGATCATTCTGGCTTAATGTTGGGCCAAAGTCATAGACGGCGGGCCAATATTTAAACAACATTTGGTAAACGTGTTGCCTTATTCTAGGAGTGTTTGGGGGAGGGGGTATACAAACGTCATAATCATCTACGTCACATAATAGGCCTACATGTCAGCGTAGACATACCCAACCCCTCTAAACACAAAGGTATTGATTCGTAATTAAATTCACTTTTAGTTGTGATTTCCGATAGAAATACCCATATAAAACGACGAAGCTCCTTTGACAAAGTGTCAACCAAAGATACCATGCACAATTTTCCAATGTCAGAGTGGCATTGCCCCAATGTTGAACAGCGTTATATCTAGTGAGAAATGTGCTGTTACTTTGATTGCATCACGCATATAGTCTGCTACTCGACTATCTGATAACGCAATTCAATATATTCGAACATTCGAATGTAGGTACGTGAACCCCCCCCCCCCCAATATCCGAAAATCTAGAATAAAATCATTTTGAGCATTTAGATTTTAATGTGAGTTATTTTTCCCTTTTGTTTCCTAAGGATGCATATAATTTTAATTTTCGTGAATTTCGCGAAGAGGACAAACTCGCAAATTTATTATTCTCGCGAACTTTATCATAATAGCGTTACCTATCATTGCAATCGATAATTCGCGAATTCTAGACCTCGCAAAAAGTCCCAAAATCACAAATTCGCGAAAATCTAAACACGCGAAAATGACCGGATCTACAGCAAACGTCGAACCAATACTGGTTTAATGTTGGCCCATCGTCTGCGACGCTGGGCCAACATTAAACCAGCAATGGGACACTGCTTCGTGCTTGCTGACACTTTAAATCCCGATGATACCGCAAAGAATCATTTTACATCCACACCTGAGGGTTTCAGAACAAACTTTTTTCGGGAACGTTTTGGTAATTTGTCTTTATTTTATCATCCACTGATAAGTTCAAGTCATCTTCATCCGTGTCTAGTCGAGAATTGTAACAGCAATTGGCGACTTGTAGATGATAAAGATAATAATGGTAAATCCCGACTTGTACTAGAGCTTGTCGATGGCACGCCGTCGATCGTGCATGCCTTCACCTGTGACCTTTAAAAATAGGCCAAGGTCACCCATCTTAGAACCTGCCCCAGAGAACCGTCTGGTGCATAGCAGTGGTGAAAATCAACCGAATAGCTTTAACAGCTGTCAAGTTATGTTGAGCGCAAGAGTTCCTGACGGACGGACGGACAACGCGACAACATAATGCCTCCAGCCCCGGTCGAACACAGTAGTGCGTAGCTATATGACCCCTAATACTGTAGATCTGGTTATTTTCGAGTGTTTAAATTTTCGCAAATTTCCGATTTAGGGATTTTTTCACGGAGTTTAGAATTATCGAATTTTTATTTTTGTTTAGTAGCGCTATTATAATAATAATTTTCGCGAGATTAATAAATTCGCGAATTTGTCCTCTTCGCGAAATTAATAAGGTCGCGAATATTACCAGATCTACAGTAACTGAATTTATTATTTCATGATTCTATCCTCTCACAGATAATATCCCGTGGACACACGCGGATACCGTGTTAGAACTATACTAGTTGAATTCAGAAATTTTTGAAAATAAATCCTAAAATTTGTGAAACAAGAACGTTTTAAATTTTATTGTTTTTTTTGTGAGCACATTATGCGTCAGTAGCAGACAAAAGCTTAACCCTTACAACGATTAAATATGTTGTACAAACTATGGACACAAAATGTTTTCTCAATTTGAAATCATCATAAATGGCCTATTTAGCTCTTTTCGCTTCATTTGAATACCTGTGTTATGGGTGTACAGCCATTAAAAATATTTAAATTCTTTCAGTGCGAAGATCGACTTTAGACGTCAGATTCTGACGTCAATAGACGTCAGATTATGACGTCTAATTCGGTCCCCGCACTTAAAGGGTCAATCAAGGCTGTGTGCTCAGCGAGTACTGTGTGTGAATAATAGAGATACTGACAGATCGATTTATTCATTATCGATCTGTCTATTGTACATGGCCGGTCATGTTACCCGGGCAACGATAAATGTAAACAATTCTTCGACAATATACGGATATGATGAACTATTATATATATATATAGTATTATTGCCAATAACTTGCTTTATTTTTTAATAAATGACTCCAAATTTATTTATAGACTATGATATATTCAAAATATATTCAAATATATGTATTTATTAGTATTGAATGAATTTTTAACCCTTTCAGCGCGGGGATCTACTCGTGAAAGAGTAAAATATTTATAATGTATCTGGAAAGAACTAAAGTTCTAAGACATTTATGATGATTTTTAAACTGAAAACACCTTTCGACGTTTTAACGCTTCACCCGCTACATTAATTAATTTAAATTTTCACCCGCTTGAAGTTGTGACCCACAACTTCAAGTGCGGAAAAAATAATCATATTTGCTTAATTTGAGATCAAACATTTGTAAATCTTGATGTTTGAGCATACATTTCATTCGCAATATAACCTGCTAATACAACAAATTAAAAACGACTATAGCGCTTAAAAGGTAAACTAATCAGAAGGATTTGGTAGCTACGACGATTTTTCTGTCCCTCATTTTTACATGTTAGCAGACGTTTTTGGGCCATTATCCGGCCAAGCACTGGCCGATTTTCCTGACCCCCATGAGTAGGCCTAAGAATCCCAGGTTAGAAGTTGATTGGTCAAAAACTTTTCACATAATTAACGTCCGGAAACCTCAATTTTGGCTGATTTTCGTATGTTTTTTGGCCACCAGAGGGTCGATCTTGAGCCGATTTTCGTGAAAAACTGATCAGGTCTGGTCCTAACCCCCATGATTGGTAATGCAAGGTTAGAAGTTGATTGCTCGAGAAACTTTGACTATATTGCCCGGAAACGAGGTGTTACAGACAGACGACATACAACAGACAGACAAAGGCGTTTATAGATCTGTTAGGTCGCAGCTAAAAATTGTAACTGTATTTTTGCATGCAAGCTCTCAAAGATGGAGATGATTAAATACATACATAAACAATAAAGATACTTCTGGAACGATTTATTGATTATCGATCTGTCTGTATTACATCATGGTTGATGTTCACCTAACAACGCTGTCTAACAAACGACCCATATCTTTACCCTTTTAGCGCGGGGACCGTCTTTATGTATCCTTCTTTATGTAGAAAAAACATCTTGTAATGCGCAGTCATTTCTCATTAGATTCATGGGCGCAGAAACATGAGGCATCAAGGAGACCACCATATGCTTCTCTAAATAAATGAGTCTTCAAACTATTTTTGAACTTATCCGAGTCTGTTATATTCCTCAATGCACTGCAGGCAGTGCATTCCACAGTCGTGGCGCAGCAGCAGAAAAGGCCCTGTCGCCAAAGGCCTTAGTTCTTGTACGTGGCTGTATGAATGTGATCTGTCGTGAAGAGCGCAGTGCGCTTTACATCACTCTGCTCCAGTAGCTCACACAGATATTCGGAAGCTTTGCCATGAGCTGCAGGGAACATCAGCCACAGTACTTTATAGCAAACTCGCTGTTTCACTGGTAATCAAAGTAGCTGCATTCTCACGTCAGAAATGTGTTCGTGACGATGCTCGCATGTTATCAGCCTTGCAGCACTATTTTGCACACGTTGCAGTCTATCAAGCTGGTACTGTGGTAAGGCCTGATATAGTGCGTTGCAAAAGTCCAGCCTAGCAATGTCACCACCACTGTGACGACACAAAGCAGACATACTCCTTTTTGTCATCGTTCAGTTTCAACCTGTGTATGACCATCCGTGCATGTATATTTGCATTTTTCTATCTTGGTTAATGCGATCTTCCTATCAATATTATCATCAACTAATGTCACATAAATCTGGGTCACGTCAGCATATAGCTGGTAGCTCACACCATGTTTCCTACATATTGCTCCGATTGGGACTGTGTATTGTGTAAAAAGAAAAGGCCCCAGGACAGAGCCTTGGGGGACACCATATCTTAGAAGCACACTTTTTGATTTGGCTCCCTTAATGATGACGATTTTTTAAATAGGACTGAAACCACTTGTGAGCCATGCCCTGAACACCAATATCTGACAACCTGTCAAGGAGCATTTTATGGTCTGTAATGCACTGGCCAGAGGCCGTGGTGGAGTGGTTATACCGCCTGTAACCACAGAGTTTATGGATCTAAAACACTGCCCTAACAATACGCTAGGCAGAGGCCATGGTGGAGTGGTTAGCGCTGCTGCTTGTCACGCCAGAGATCGGGGTTCGCTCCCCGCTCTCAGTATTCAGATCTTAAAGGAACATAAAATTCTTTTTGTTCTGAAATAGCTCTGTGACTACTTGACATCAGCACACTGCGGGGCTCGAATGCTGTGTCCTGTGTCTGGAGGTCAGTGTCATCATCTCATCATCCTCAGGAGGTTATCCTGGCCCAGTTTAGCCTAGAGCTATGTACAGAAAAGTACCTTCAAGCCCATCAATTCATTCCGCTTGTTCTGGTACTGATAAAAATCATCAGTGTCTACATACCGTTATTTTTCAGCTGCATTTTCATAAACGGCAGGTGCTCATTCATTCACCTTATATTCTGACAGTGATAATATTCAATGCCAATTCATGTATTTATGCCTAAGCCTGCTAAGAGGTACATTATACAAAAAATGCATTACTGTAGATCTGGTATTTTTCGTGTTTAAATTTTCCAAATTTCTGATTTTAGGACTTTCCACAAAGTTTAGAATTCGCAAATTTTCATTTTTCTTTAGTACCGTAGCGCTATTATAATAATTTTCGCAAGATTCTTGAATTCGCGAATTTGTCCTCCTCGCGAAATTAAAACCTCGCGAATATTACCAGATCTACAGTATTATATCACTAATGCAAGGGAGACCTGCAAAAGGCTATTTGAGAAGCCGCCTCCTTGCAGAATCAGTACAGGTAAACATAATTTTACAGCTGTATTTTTTTATCTGACAGGATCGGCTTGGCATGGGACTGCCATGACATTACGGGTGTGCCCCCTCCCCCCCCCCCCCACTACAAGCGCGCACACTACTTAAGCCGCAGAATCAAATCTCAAGAGTGTTTATAATCTCGTTACGGCGACTGTAATGATGTAGATAACGATGACTGGCAACATCAGACTTCAGCAATGTCTGCGACGCTGGCCCAACATTAAGCCAGCATTGTTTCAATGTCTCGTGTTTGCAGGACACCCAGCTAACACTAGGCGTTTACCAAGTGATGCGGTAACCCTTTGAACTCGTAATATAATCAACTTAGCCCTTAAAGCGCTGAAATATTTTATATAAACCAAGATAACAAGACTACATAAGTCCAGGAGCTCCCGCGACGAATTAGAATTTGATTTAAGCAATTTTGTGTAGGGTTTTTAATGTAGTCCTAGGCTAGGTCAACAAGACGCAAGACAACTAGGTCTAAGAAGCCCAGTCTAAGAGTGGGATAAGAACTAGACAGTCTGTCAGAGATTGCAAACCTCCATTGAAATTAATGATCCTAATCAGTATCCCAGTAATGGTCTACCTATCTGGCACGGTTTACCCTATATCAGGCCAATCGAGGTAACTAATAGCTGATTTACGGTCATTTTGAATTCGATATAAATTAGTCAAAAACTTAGGGTGCATCCTCCCCCAAAACCTCAAATTTTGTTTTATAGTAATGGACTAACATCTAACACAGTTTGCAAAATATTGGGCATGTGAAAGTAAATAATGGCCGATAGGGGGCCATTTTGAATTTGAACAAGTCAGAATTTTTCAAGATGCATCCTCAGCTGAAATCTCACATTTCATTCTATAGTAATCGTCTAGCTATCTAGCACGGTTTACCAAATATCGGCCATGTGAAAGTGAATAATGGCCTAAAGGCGGCCATTTTGAATTTTGATCAAGGCAAAATTTTCCAAGATGCATCCTCAGCTGAAATCTCACATTTCATTCTATAGTAATGGTCTAGCCATCTAGCACGGTTTACCAAATATCAGCCATGTGAAAATGAATAATGGCCGAAAAGGCGGCCATTTTAAATTTGATCAAGTCAATTTTTTTCAAGATGCATCCTCATCTGAAATCTCACATTTCGTTTTACAGTAATGGTCTAGCCATCTAGCACGGTTGACCAAATAACGGCCATGTGAAAGTGAATAATGGCCGATAAGCGGCCATTTTGAATTCGATTGAGTCGAAAGTTTTTAAAAGGCATCCTCTCTCGAAACGTCACATTTTGTTTTATAGTAATGGTCTAGCTATCTAGCACGGTTTACCTGATATCAGGCCTATCGAGGTAAATAATGCTGATTGTCGGCCATTTTGAATTCGTAAGTTTAAAATTTTCAGGGTGCATCCTCCTCCAAAAACTCACACTTTGTTTTATAGTAATCAGGTAATGGTCTAGCCATCTAGCACGGTTTACCAAATATCAGCCATGTGAAAATGAATAATGGCCGAAAAGGCGGCCATTTTAAATTTGATCAAGTCAATTTTTTTCAAGATGCATCCTCATCTGAAATCTCACATTTCGTTTTACAGTAATGGTCTAGCCATCTAGCACGGTTGACCAAATAACGGCCATGTGACAGTGAATAATGGCCGATAAGCGGCCATTTTGAATTTTATCGAGTCAAATTTTTCCAAGATGCATCCTCTCCTGAAATCACACATTTTGTTTTATAGTAATGGTCTAGCCATCTAGCACGGTTTACCAAATAACGGCCATGTGAAAGTGAATAATGGCTGATTGGCGGCCATTTTGAACTTTGACAAAATGATTTTTTTCAAAATACATCCTCTCCTGAAGCCTTACAATTTGTTTTATAGTAATGGTGTAGATATCTTGAGCGGCTTTCATGATATTCCACAATATCAGGCCTGTCGAGGTGAATAATGGCTGATAGGCGGCCATTTTGAATTTTATCAACTTCAATTTTTTCAGGATGCATCCTCTCCTGAAACCTTACATTTTATTTGATATTAATGGTGTAGCTATCTTGAGCGGTTTTCATGATATTCCGCAATATCAGGCCTGTCGAGGTGAATAATGGCCGATAGGCGGCCATTTTTAATTTTATCGACTTGAAATTTTTCAAGATGCATCCTCTCCTGAAACCTCACAATTTGTTTTATAGTAATGGTGTAGCTATCTTGAGCGGTTTTCATGATATTCCGCAAAATCTTTCAGTCGGATTTACCGATGTTATAAATTAGGTCAAAGTGCTGGGTCAACTTCAAGGTCAAGGTCCAAAAACCTGAAAAGGCACAACTAGGGACCTTAGAGAACATGTATGTGCAATATGACTGTCATCGGCCCAGTACTTTTCGAGATCTGCTCCGGAAACGAAGTGCGCGTCAAAACGTTTAAATAGGTCATAGTTCTGAACCAGAAGTAGGTCAAAGTTCAAATACCCCAAATATCAGCAATGTGCAAGTAAATAGTGGCCAAATAACGGCCATGTGAAAGTGAATAATGGCCGATAAGCGGCCATTTTGAATTTTATCGAGTCAAATTTTTCCAAGATGCATCCTCTCCTGAAATCACACATTTTGTTTTATAGTAATGGTCTAGCCATCTAGCACGGTTTACCTGATATCAGGCCTATCGAGGTAAATAATGCTGATTGTCGGCCATTTTGAATTCGTAAGTTTAAAATTTTCAGGGTGCATCCTCCTCCAAAAACTCACACTTTGTTTTATAGTAATCAGGTAATGGTCTAGCCATCTAGCACGGTTTACCAAATATCAGCCATGTGAAAATGAATAATGGCCGAAAAGGCGGCCATTTTAAATTTGATCAAGTCAATTTTTTTCAAGATGCATCCTCATCTGAAATCTCACATTTCGTTTTACAGTAATGGTCTAGCCATCTAGCACGGTTGACCAAATAACGGCCATGTGAAAGTGAATAATGGCCGATAAGCGGCCATTTTGAATTTTATCGAGTCAAATTTTTCCAAGATGCATCCTCTCCTGAAATCACACATTTTGTTTTATAGTAATGGTCTAGCCATCTAGCACGGTTTACCAAATAACAGCCATGTGAAAGTGAATAATGGCTGATTGGCGGCCATTTTGAACTTTGACAAAATGATTTTTTTCAAAATACATCCTCTCCTGAAGCCTTACAATTTGTTTTATAGTAATGGTGTAGATATCTTGAGCGGTTTTCATGATATTCCACAATATCAGGCCTGTCGAGGTGAATAATGGCTGATAGGCGGCCATTTTGAATTTTCTCAACTTCAATTTTTTCAGGATGCATCCTCTCCTGAAACCTTACAATTTATTTGATATTAATGGTGTAGCTATCTTGAGCGGTTTTCATGATATTCCGCAATATCAGGCCTGTCGAGGTGAATAATGGCCGATAGGCGGCTATTTTTAATTTTATCGACTTGAAATTTTTCAAGATGCATCCTCTCCTGAAACCTCACAATTTGTTTTATAGTAATGGTGTAGCTATCTTGAGCGGTTTTCATGATATTCCGCAAAATCTTTCAGTCGGATTTACCGATGTTATAAATTAGGTCAAAGTGCTGGGTCAACTTCAAGGTCAAGGTCCAAAAACCTGAAAAGGCACAACTAGGGACCTTAGAGAACATGTATGTGCAATATGACTGTCATCGGCCCAGTACTTTTCGAGATCTGCTCCGGAAACGAAGTGCGCGTCAAAACGTTTAAATAGGTCATAGTTCTGAACCAGAAGTAGGTCAAAGTTCAAATACCCCAAAAGGCACAACTAGACCCCCTAGGGGTGTTGTGTGTAAAATTTGAAGACAATCGGACAAGTACTTTCAGAGATATGCTCCGGAAACGAATTGTTTACGGACGGCCCAACGGCCCAACGGCCCAACGCAGTCACATCATCATTTTCCCCTCTGCAACCTTGCGTATTGAATTCAGATTAAAAATATTTTAACCCGGCCATTAGCCACCTGGAAGTAACCCACATACCAAAAATTGTTATCCTAGCTTATTTTCTCACAAAGTTATAGGCAAAAGAAGAGGCCAAAAAAAAACGGAGGTAAAATCCATAGCTCCCTTCGCTCACCTACGGTGACGGCGGGAGCTAACAAAGGGTTTCTTCAACTTGAAATCATCATAAATGACTTAGTCAGATCCTTCTGCTTCATTTAAATACCTATGTTATGGGTCTATAGCTATTATTTTATTCTTTAAGTGCGGGGATCGACGTCATAATCTGACGACTATTCTGACGTCTGAAGTCGGTCCCTGCACCGAAAGGGTTAATTAACTACTAATATTAAATGACATAATCCTCCCTCCCTCCCTCCCTCCCTGAGTCGTTCCGCTTCACCTATCAATAATATGTACCTCGCAGCGGAACCAGCATCTTAGAGGTGGAGTGTTAACCATGACATGTCACGCATGCAGGTGTGCCTCCAATGTGAATAAGGCCAATTCTTGTTGATAATAAACTTTAGCGAATCGAAACAACACACACACTCTCAAATAAAAAAAACCTGACAATAAATTACCATGACTTTTGCTAATCAAAGCCAAAGTCTAGTATTTACCTCCCGAACCGGTGAATTGAATAATCAAAATTTTCACCCACTTGAAGTTGTGTCTGGCTACCGCGACACACACCTTTAAGTTAGTGAAAATTACTCCTATTTTTTTAAATTTGAGAACAAACTAATTTGACGTTCAAACAAACATTTCGTTCCCAATAACTGCAATTTAAACGGCTAATGAAACAGATTATCTAGGACACAATTATTTTGGTAAATCTGTAGCGCATGTTTTTCGTCGATTTCTCGGTCAATTATCAACCGATTTTCAAGAAATTTTGTACAGACCATTTCCAAGTCATGTCCTAGCATCAGTAACAAATACGCTAAAATTATATGTAGTATTTCAAAAGTTAGATCATTCGACATGTAGACCCCCAGTAAGTTGAAATTATGACGTCCCTCTAATAAACCCACTACACTAATTCTAGATTATTAAATGGGCTAACTTTAGAAATATTTTTTACAGATGTTGGGACATGACCTGGAAATGGCCTGTGCAAAAATTTCAAGAAAATCGGTTCAGAATTGACGGAGAAATCAACGAAAAGCATGCGCTACAGATTTACCAAAATAATTGTGTCCTACAGTCTGTTTCACCAGATCATGGCCATGGGAATAGTTTTGTTTAAATTCGCTCGGTCGCTGTTTATATTTTTTTAGCGTAATTTTTATCGGATCATTTGTTAATCTTCCCCCAACTTTCCTGAAAATTAGGTTAGATTATTTGTCATGTAATATAATTCTTGTTTCGCGGTAAAGGTGTTACAAGAGCTATAATTTAAATAAATTATTACATGCCAAATGGTCTAACTTCGCTAATACACAAAAAAAATTACCAAATTTTTAGAGATGTTGGGGGAAGATGAAAAAATGATCTGAGAATAATTTTGTTAAATCGAGCAAATTGAATAAAAGGCTACTCCCAGGATCTGGTGAAACAGACTGTAGGCTATAATTATAAATCTGTAGTGGCGCTCAGAGGTTTAGGGGTTAAAGTAGAGAGCATGGATCCATGCACTTAAAGTGGGCCCATCATAGCCACTCATACCTAGGACTCAAGAGCCTCTTCACTGCCAGATTTACCTGCGACCTTTGACCTCCAGCAGTTATACCAGAAATCTCACAGCGCCATGGATTAGAGACATGCATGTTACTGACATTGTTAGACACGATGAATCACACAGAATTACACATACCAACCAGACACAGGATCTGTATTATAAATCTCTTCTCCTGTTGTCATAACAACATAATAAACAACAAATTTGTGACGTCATATTATGTGGTAAACGTGTAATTATCTATATAAATTCATAATTCAAGGTTAATTTTATAATTAGTATGCTTTATTGACTCAAATCCTGTGCTACATTTTATCACTAACCCTGTAGGTCTAGCTACCTGGAAATTTAAACACATTTTAATTTACTATGATGTGTGAATTGTAGATAGTCAGTAAATAATCAGTCAATTTCTAAAATATCCAAATGTAATAGATGTAGCCCCCCCCCCCCCCCCCACACACACACCATTGGAACTAGATGTAAGTGTTTACCATGTAAACACCCAAGAAGGCTTCCCCTCCCACTTTTCAAATAAGAGTTATACATTAATTATAATTTTTGCAGATAATCAATTTGTACATGTAATTATCATGTAATATTATGAGGCAGAGGCTAGCAGCTTTAGGCTAGGGTGATAAGGTTCTAATTTGACGAAAAAAGACTAAAGATGGCCGCCATGACCCGGATATTTTTCCAAACTTTTTGAAAAATTAATGCAGTCTAGGAAATACTACTACTATGCACTATGTTGAATATTGAGTATATCGGATGACTGGCTTTGAAGTTATCAGGGTGACAAGGTCATAATTTGACAAAAAAAGATGAAAGATGGCCGCCATGACCAGAATATTTCCCCGAACTTTCTTAAAAATTGATGCAGCCTAGGAATTAATAGTTGCATCCAGTATGTTGAACACAAAGTGAATCGAAAAAGCGGTTTTGTAGATATCAGGGTGACAAGGTCATAATTTGACGAAAAAAGATTAAAGATGGCCGCCATGACCCGAATATTTTCCCAAACTTTCTGAAAAATTGATACAGCCTAGGAATTAATACTTGCATCTAGTAAGTTGAACACAAAGTGAATCGAAAAAGCGGTTTTGGAGATATCAGGGTGACAAGGTTCTAATTTGACAAAAAATATTTCCCATGACACATAGGCCAATAGGCCCTATGTGCGTCACTAGATGAAAGGTTAATTTGAAGATAGTATTGCTGATGTCACTTAGCGGAAGTGTGAAATTGATAAGGAATACTCCTACAATTACAAAACATGTATTTTGGTTCAAACATAGGTATATTTAATATATGACTCTAGCCATACAAGGGTTAACGTATATATACGGCCCTAGCAGGACAAGGGTTAACGTATATATACGGTCCTAGCAGGACAAGGGTTAACGTATATATACGGCCCTAGCAGCACAGAGGTTAACGTATATATACGGTCCTAGCAGGACAATGGTTAACGGCATACGGCCCTAGCAGGACAAGGGTTAACGTATATATACGGCCCTAGCAGGACAAAGGTTAACGTATATATACGGCCCTAGCAGGACATGGGTTAACGTATATATACCCCGCCCTAGGGTGGTGGTTAGCACCGCTGCTTTTCACGCCAGAGTTCAGGGTTCGGCTCCCGGTCTCGGCGGTTTGAAAGAAACAAAAAATGTTATTTCCCCATCAACGTGTGAAAGTCAGTATTGTGGGGAGCCTCCGTGACCGAGAGGTAGCGTGCTCGGCCTCAGACCGCCAGAGCTCGAATTTCGAATCCTTTGTCTGGAGGACAGTGTCATCTCAATCATCTCACCATCCTCAGGAGGTTCTCCTGGTCCAGTTTAGCCTATATGTGCACAAAGGTGGCCTAAAGCCCGATTCATTTTATTTTTACTCTGAAAATTTCATTGAAAAATGTTGTATAGTTTAAAAGTTAGTCTATGTGAAGAGGACGAATCCGTGGTTTACATCTATTTAACATGTAGTAAATGAATGAAAATGTCGCTCTCTACAAGCCCATTAGCTTCGTCTCAGAATTTTATTTCATGCCAAATGGTCTTACTTCTGAAATACTGATCAAAACTTCGCGAAATTTTCAGGGTAGTCGCGAACTGAATTAAAAACGGTGTATGTAAAATTCCATGAAAATTGGTTGAGAATTGACTGGGTGGGAAATCCGCGAGGTTCATTCACCATAGTAGATGAAGTTATTGTGAATCTGACCATAATGCTGGTTTGATGTGGGCCCACCGTCTGTGACGCTGGCCCAACATCAAAGCAGCATTACGTGTTGGGGATATTTCGCTTGCAGGTTTGTACGTGATTTCTCGCTCACCTGGGGTCCTGGTGTGACGGTGGTGGTCTGTATGGATCTGTGACCGTGTTATATGGATCAGGGGGGGGGGGGGGTGGTACAGGTAGGCCGACAGAAGCCTGGCTAATATACAACCAGATCTCCGTTCCCCTGGGCCACAATATCTTGATCGTACAGTGATCGACACTAGCTGTTCTGAGGTAAAAATGAAATGAATCGGGTTTTAGGCCAGCTTTGTGCACATACAGGCTTAATTGGGCCAGGAGAACCTCCTGAGGATGGTGAGATGACACTGCCCTCCAGAAACACGATTTGAAATTCAAACTAGAGGTCTGAGGCCGAGCACGCTACCTCTTGGTCACGGAGGCTCCCCAACCGCTCTGAGGTAGCAGCACAGCAAACACGGGGCATTCACCCAATGCTGTTTCAATCCTGTTTCAATGTTGGTCCAGCGTCGAAGATGGTGGGCTAACATTTGCAACATTGTAAAATTTCGACCCCTTGGATATGAAATGGTGTATCTGCCACTTTGTAAAGTGGCAGATACATGCTTCCTTATCCAAGGTGACGTATTCACAAGTAGTGCCGCAACAGGCACAGCTAGGTCTAATCATAGGTAAAGCTTACCTAAATAATCACAGCGAAATACTAGACTATCTATAGCCACTTTGACGCTATAATTATAATTATTTAACCCCTATCCTGTTAGGATGATTTATTTAAATTTTCACCCATTGGAAATTGTGTCTCGCTACCGCGATCCACAACTTCGAGTGGGTGAAAATCACTCATATTTGTTTAATTTGAGACCTATCCGTTGCAAATCCTGATGTTTAAATACACATTTTGTTCCCAATATCAGTGATTTGATCAACAAATTAAATAAATTAAAAACGACAATAGTCGTGATCAGCAGGATAAGGGTTAATAGTATTCCCATGTCAGCCTGTGATTGCCTGTATGCCCGCTATGGCTGAGTTAACCCTTCAAGCCCTCACGATGCATTAAAGCATCATTTTACATCCCTGAAAATAGACTTAATTTTCCTACAACTAGGGGTTTTAGAATGAAAATTCCCATGAAACTGGTTTACCAATACATGATAATTTTCTTTAATTTTTCACCCACTTGAAATCATCTTCATCCACTACAAGTCGAGAATTGCGACAGAAATTCGCGGCTTGTAGTGGATGAAGATGACAATGTAAAGTCAGTATTGAAAGGGTTAACAGAGGGCTCCCACGGAAATGAAAAAATACAATTTCATGACTTTTCCATGACCATTTTTTAAATTCCATGACTTCAAAAACGAACATAAAAATGTAAATTTAAAACTGTACAGCCTCCACCATCACAGCGATCTGATCGAAAGCAGAACCGGGTGTCACGGGTTTCTCATAACATATTGTACAGCTATGAGTAGACTGCCAGTGTCGTTGTGTGTCAAAAGTGTAGGTGATCAACACATTTCTCTCAAAATAAATGTGACATTCATAAAAATTCAAAATTCCATGACTTTCTCATGACTTTTTGCCAAATTATCATTTTCCATAACTTTTCCAGGCCTGGATTTAATTTTTTTCATTTTCCATGGTTTTCCATGATTTTCCATGACCGTGGGAACCCTGTAACAGTAGTCACAGGCACGGATCCTAACCACAGTCACAGATAGGTCTAATCATAGGTAGAGCTTACCTCACTAATCACAGCGAAATATTACAAACCCAGCAAAGGAAACGATTGCCAATTTATCGTTATAATTATGAAGATTAATACGGAATATTATGCTTTACATGTCTGTGGGTGACTGCATGCCTAAAGCTGAGCTAACACTAGTCACAGGCACGGACCCTAACCACAGTCACAGATAGGTCTAATCATAGCTACTACTAGGTAGAGCTTACCTCACCGCCTGCTGTAATAGTCAGAATCCGAAATATATCCCCAGATTGTCGTTATATTTGTGAGTATTTTACTATGTTTTCCATCTCTGTGACTGGGTGTTAACAGTAGTGACCGGCCGGCCTGCCTCAGGTAGCCTGATCACAGCTAGGTTTAATCAGGTGACAGGTAACACGTCCTAATAGTGGCGCGCGCTCCAGGAATGTCTACAGATCCTGTTATAACACGTACTCACAGATCCCGCTCACCGTACTCACCTCATAACGCCCTCACAGCGACCTCACGGCGACCTCACAGAGACCTCACAGTGTGAGATGAGCCTATATTCCATCCCTGGTCATAGTGATGTGATCCTGAGGGAAACACGGGTATTATGACGGGGTCCTACCGGATATAAACACGGAGCAACCCCGCCAGCAACCAGTAAACCCATGTCAACACAGCCAGCTACTGGTGTGTGCGGGCAAAACAACGTAACTCAGCACTGTAAAGTGGGCAGTTAATGCCTTTTGCCTTTGTCGCTGAACTGATGTCAACATGGCTAGCTAATCAATGTTGGTTTAACGTTGGTCCAGCGTCGGAGACGGTTGACCAACGTTAAACCAACATTGGCTCAACTTATCTTGTCTAGTATACTACCAGGAGTGTTAAATCAAAAAGGCAGTAAAACTGGTAACTTGTAAAGTAAGCAGTTACTGCCATTTGCATTTGCATCACTGCATAGTATCTGGAGTGTCAAACCCAGAAAGAAGTAACTGATTTTTGTGAAGGAAGCAGTTATTGCCTTTTGGCTTTGTCAGTGAACCTGTCAACCTTGCTACTAGTATCAACTTGTGAAACAAAATACAGTAACTGACATCAGTTAGGGTGTTTAAACCTTGTACGGTAGAGTACAGCAAACACGAGACATTGAATCAATGTTGGACCAATGCTGGGCCGTCGTCGTAGACGGCGGGCCAACATTGACCAAACATTGGTTCAATGTATCGTGTTTGCTGGGATACGTAGGCCTACCTATCTCGATACGACACACGGAGTGTTGGTATCAACACAACTCCGTGACAACGTTAGAACAACGGTTTGGACGTTGTGCCGGCATCGTCACAACGTTGTCAACAGACTCTCACACAACGCTGCGACAATGTCGGCCAGCATTGTAAATGTTGTGCCAGCATTGGCACAGCGTTGTAAGTAGTGCTACTTATCTGTTCCTGATAAATAGGCACAGAATATAGGCCTACGAGAAGTCGAGCCAATGTTTGTTTAATGTTGGGCCAGCGTCGCAGACGGTGGCCCAGCATTAAACCAACATCGGCGTATCGTGTTTGTTATGTCAACACAATGTTGTGGCAACGTTGGCCCAGGGTTGTTCACTCTCAGACAATGCCAATCACGTGTTACCGATTGTCAACATTCACGAGTATAGTACAGTCACGCTGATAAGCCAGCAGATATGACACGCGGGCTGTGATTGGCAGACGTGAGCGTGACGTCACATAGATGCCTATTGCTTACATGTGTTTATTATTGTTGTCGTGAATCAATACGTGCCGGCTGAGCAGCGATACACCGGTCGAGCAGCGAGTCGTGCCGGCTTCTTATATTAGTCACAACATGATACATTCTGACCTCAGAGCAGGGGTCGACCTGAGCGACATCTATGTGTGGAGAATGAACATGATATTGATATGAGGGTGATCGTCAACCCTTGTATTGCTAGGGCTGTATATAATTATATAGTTTTAAAAAAATTAACCCTTGTATTGCTAGGACCGTATATAATTATGGTTCTAAACAAGCTTAACCCTTATGTTGTTAGAGCCGTATATAATTATATGGTTTCAAACAAGTCTAACCCTTTTATTGCTAGGGCCGTATGTAATTATATGGGTTTAGACAAGTATAACCCTTGTGTTGCCAGAGCCGCATATAATTATATGGGTTTAGACAAGTTTAACCTTTGTATAAATAGGCCTGGCCAAGAAAATTATCTCAAAGAAAACCTGGGATCGTTACTTTGAGGGATTATAATAATATTCACTTGGTGAATTTTCTTCTAAACATGCCACGTGCTGAATGTATGTGAAGCGGGGTT
The DNA here is from genome assembly GCA_964017125.1 of Flabesymbios commensalis. Taxonomy (NCBI): domain Eukaryota; kingdom Metazoa; phylum Annelida; class Polychaeta; order Terebellida; family Flabelligeridae; genus Flabesymbios; species Flabesymbios commensalis. The sequence continues at coordinate 110,483,326 of OZ024904.1, read as the reverse complement.
TATAATGTAGGTCGGGGATCGACATTAGACGTCATAATCTGACGCCTCTACTCTTGTCCTGTTGAATTGTTTCTATTGTAGTTTTTGTAAATTGTAAGCTGGAATTGCTAACAGAATTTTCAGCTTTGAATAAAGAAAAATATTTATATTCATAAACCATGGGGACCAAAGGGTTCTCAATTTGAAATCATCATAAATGTCTTAGTCAGCTGTTTCTGATTCATTGGTACCTTTTTTATTTCATGTTATAACTTTTCAATTCTAACAGTTCGGGGAGACGGTCCCCGCCTTCAAAGGGTTAAATATACATCTTCTAAATTGAATTATTTGACTAACTGAGCATCTATCACAAACTATATTATCCATTTCAGTGACATATTATCAGCATTTGGTTTAATAATTGCTTGAAAAAACGTATATATACAGGCGTAGCAGGACAACCCTGGGTTAACCCTTGGGTTAACCCTTGCAGTGCAGGGATCGACTTTAGTCGTCATAATCTGACGTCTGTAGACGTCAGATTCTGACGACTAAAGTCGATCCCTGCACTGTAAGAGTAAAAATATTTATAATGGCCGTAGACCCATAACATAGGTATTCAAATGAAGCGGAAAGAGCTAAATAAGACATTCATGATTATTTCAAATTGAAAAAACCCTTTGACCTCCATGGTTTATAATTAGGCGTTGTAGTACAGGGCCTTGTGAACACACCGTAGTCCACTGGTCAGAACTGGATGAATATATATGAATGAATGAATGGGGTTTTAGGCCACATTTGTGCACATGTACTATTGTAGGCTAAACTTGGACAGGAGAACCTCATGAGGATGGTTACACTGAGCATGAGTGTCACAGTCTGAAGTAGAGATAGAGACACTGGTGACACGAGTGAAGAGGATGGTGAGATGAATGAGATGACACTGTCCTCCAGACACAGGATTCGAAATTCACACCTTGTCGGTCTGAGGCCGAGCACGCTACCTCTCGGTCACAGAGGCTTCCCACAATATTGAATCAAAACTTACGAATAGCAATCACCAGACGTTCCCACAATGTTGGTCGACGGTGGCCCAACATTGAACCAACATTGTGGGAACGTCTGATGCTTAATGGTCGGAAGCTGGCTCCCCAGCAAACGGGCCAATTTCGGTTTAATGTTGGGCCATCGTCTACGACGTTGGCCCAACATTGAACTGAAATTGGCTGAACGCAAACAAGAGAGAATTGGCCAATTCCGGCTTGGTTGGGCCATCGTCTACGACGCTGGCCCAGCAATAAGCCAGACTTGGTTGAGGACCTGTGTTTACCACTGTGTCAGCTCGGTTTCATATCGATCAGATCAATATGTGCCCCCCCCCCCCCCAGGCACCTACCTGTACATACCGCGTGGGTGGATTACTCACTGAGAACGGGGGTGCCTGTCACGCCGAAGCCCACCTAGCTGTACATACAGCCAGAGATCAATCCAACAGACAAAACGTCGAATCAATGTTGGTTTAACGCTGGTCCAGCGTTAAACCAACATTGATTCAACGTGTTGTGTCTGCTGGGTTGATATGTGACTGATCTTGCCTCCTTTGAATACCTATGTTATGGGCCTACGGCGTTATATCTTTTTATTTTTTTCAGTGCGGGGACAGGGATAAATATACAAATTCTAAATTAAATTATTTGACAAACTGAGCATCTTCCACAAATTATATTATCCATTTCAGTGACATATTATTTGGTTCATAATCTGCTTAAACCCTCACAGCGCGTAATTCTACGAGACCAACATTGATTCAACGCCGGAGCATTATGCCGTGTGCCTGTCACGCCGGAGCCTACCTAGCTATACCTATAGCCAGAGATCGTCAGATAATACAGACTGACTAGAGTGGTTATGCCGTGTGCCTGTCACGCCTGAGCCCCCCCCCCAAGCTATACATACAGCCATAGATTATCGTCAGAAAATACCCTGACTACAGTGGTTACGCTGTGTGCCTGTCACGCCGCAGCCCGTACAGTTGCCCAAATCATCGTTCCAGTCAATGCGTCACATTGAACCTATTTTGTCTGTATTATTTTAAGACAAGCAACATAATTATGAGGGATATATACATTTTTTCTTATATATTTTTTCTAACATGAAAACATAATAACGTTTCGTGTCTTTTTTTGTTGTTTTGTTTTATAAATATCAACTGTAATTCATTTTTATGACATCATTTCCTCAGGTGGCATCCATGACAGCGACTTTCGAAGTCTTTATGGATGTCTCTTTACCTTGTAGTGTTCATTTTGTTTTTTTAATTTAAATCATTTATATTGTATATTTTACTTTCTTATTCTTCTTAAATTTTTCAACGCGGGAACTGTCAATAAAACGCACGATTCTGCTGTCTAAAGACGATCCTCGCACGGAAAGAATTAAATATTTGTAATTGCCGTACACCCATAACATATGTGTTCAAATGAAGTGGAAAGAACTAACTAAGACATTTGTGATGATTTCAAATTGAAAAAATCCTTCGGTCTACATGGTTTGCAGACGGAAGGATGGTGGACAAAATCATTTGAACATATTAGCGCAAAAACCACGCTGGGACAAATTCTTTTTGTACAAAACTATACCCGATTGAAATCATCTTCCACCAGCTGCTATTGAATCCAGATCAATAGCAGCTTTCAAGAGCCAACTGAGCGATTAGTCTGGTCGGCCGCTCAGCACCGTCCATTCGCCTGATACTCCATTGAAGAGGACTGCGAAGAAAATTATACAAAAATATTTCAGCGTTGTAAGGGTTAACCCTAACAGCGCGGGGATAGACTTTATTCGTCAGAATCTGACGTCTACAGACGTCAGATTCTGACGACTAATGCCCAGCAAATCCGACGCTGGCCCAACATTAAAACAGCATTGTTTCAACGTTTTGTGTGTGCTGGGAGTCTATCCAACGAAAAAAGTGCCTTCACATTTTTTTCTCAACTTGGACAGACTACTCCAATATTAAAACAAATACAATTGAAAAAAATTGAAAAAAATTACCCCCACCCCAACCATCTCAATTTTTTTCAAATGGCTGCTGCAGCCATTTTGTTTTTGATGTATTCATCCCAAAAGTTATTCAGATCATCATAAATACCTAGAGAACAACCATCTTAGAAAATGGCCGCTTATCGCTTGGTGCCAAAAAGTATATATGGGATGAATTGCCCAGGCACATAGGTCATGTCTGTAAAAAATAAACAAAATTCATCAGTTAACTTTTATAGTGAGAGCTGAATTTCTGACCGCCCGCCTCTGGCTGAGGGGTAAAAAAAACCTTCGGTCTCCATGGTTTGCAGACGGAAGAACTCGTGGTGAACATAAACAATCATTTAAACATATTAGAGCTAGCACCACGCTGGGACAAAATTCCTTTTATACAAAATTATACCCGATTGGAATCACCTTCCACCAGCTGCTATTGAATCCAGATCAATAGCAGCTTTCAAGAGCCAACTGAGCAATTAGTCCTTTGCCTGATACTCCATTGAAGAGGACTGCGTAGTCAAAAAATTATACAAATATATTTCAGCACTGTAAGGGCTACCCCTTACAGCGCGGGGATCGACATTAGTCGTCAGAATCTGACGTCTACAGACATCAGATTCTGACGACTAATTCCCAGCAAGCACGACGCTGTCTCAACATTAAAACAGCATTGTTTCAACGTTTCGTGTGTGCTGGGAGTCTATCCCCGCACTCCTCAGGAGGTTCTCCTGGCCCAGTTTAGCCTACATGTGCACAGAGGTGGCCTAAAGCCCGATTCATTTCATTCCTATCCCCGCACTGTGAAGAGAAAAACTATTTCTAAAGGCCGTAGACCAATAACATAGGTATTCAAATGAATCAGAAAGAGCTAACTTAGTCATTCATGATTATTTCAAATTGAAAATAACCCTTTGGCCTCCATGGTTTATTTAAATGATTTCAGCGTTGTAAGAGTTTAACCAGTAATGGGGGAGCATCCAGTGTTTGCCAGAGAGAGACGTCCATAAATACAGCGACTTTATTGTAAAAAAAATAGTAACTTGGGAGAATATTGGTTGTCTAACAATTGTCCAACCTGGCTACGGATATATATTCGTCCCTTGGATAAGAAAGGGTGTATCTGCAGCTTTGTGAAGTGGCAGATACACCCTTTTATATATAAGGGGACGATACACTGTATATAAAAAGTTCATGGGGGTCATCCTTCGATCGTTGTACGCTCATCCTGAACAAATCACTGTTTCCGTCCACCCAATGTATACCTCCCACAAAACAGTTAAAATAATTCTGGATTCCGCGACATATTAGAAGTTCTTGTGAGAGTTTTTGTGTCGTAATTTGGCTTTTATAAACAGTAGGCCTACATCCAAAAAATATTTTACCAAACGGCAACCAGGCAACGGCGCACAACAAAACCCAATGCATGCAGGTGACACTGACTAGTCTAATATGGCATGAGGCATTCAAGCCCAATTTTTAGGGGCGATGTCACAATTAGATATCCAGTAAAAAAACTATGCTCCTACATATACACTGTTAGGCTATGAATAGCAAATGTATTACCATATAATGTTATTCATCGACGGTACATGTCAGAATCGGACATCCATAGACGTCAGATTCTGACATAGACATCAGATTCTGACGTCTAAAGTCGGTCCCGCGCTGAAAGGGTTAACCCTTTGCCTGCAGATTACGACTATAGTCGCTTTTATTCCGTTTTAATAGCCGATTAAATCACAGGTATTGGGGATGAAATGAGTATATAAACATCAAGATTTGCAAATATTTGCTCTCAAATTAAACAAATATCAGTAATTTTCACCCACTTGAATTTGTGGGTCGCGGTAGCGAGACTGTACAGGGGCGGATCTAGAGGGTTCACAACACCCATATGGATAATGACTGTGACACGGCGCCCGCAGCGCGTCGCATGTCGGGGGGTATTCCCCCAGCAAATGTTGAAATCCTACTCTTTAAATGGTGGCATTTGAGCACTTTTCAGGACAAAATTGATACTACAAAATAAACACATTTATTCTGAAACATGACTAGTAGCCTATTGTTTCAAACAACAAGAACGCAGTCCCATTTTCCGGCAAATTGACCATTTCCGTTCCCATTGGAAAGTTCCTATTATTATCATAGCTTCGCTATTAAAAGGACCCATTGGGATGAGACATTTTCAATGTTGTCAATTTTGAAAATTCAATTTATATGAAGCTATATAACCTACTATACTGATCCTAACTGAAAATACAAAAAAGTCAAAAAAACAATTTTGAAGCACCGAAAAAGAGTGGAATAGTGTTATTTCCAGGTTGTATATTGCCATGTAAACAAAACAAGTCAGCAATATACAGCACTTTACACCACATATTTCCACGTCTTGGACGGTAAGATCAAAGCAATCGCCGCTAATTGGTGTCTTATAGTCAGGACATGGGAGGACACACCTGCAGTACTAATGGTCTGCTCAACGCTGGGCCGACGGCATCAACTTGTGGCCCAATGCTGTGCTAGCATTCAACCATCTTTTAGGAGAACTTATTGTATGTTTGGGATTTGTCCGGATTCTTTTAAATATTGTTTGAAATGCTTCTAAAAATCTGAAATTCCCGAAAAAAATTAAAGAATGCTCTGTGGGATACACTACTTCATTACAACATTAAAAACGAAAATTGATGTCATCATACTGAGTCGCTTTAACCTCGCACGTGGCATATGAGAGCTAGTTAAGTCTTATCTGCCTGCTTCTTCGCGTTGTGCTGCGCAATTATGTTTTTAGACGTCGCAGACTAGACACTGTCCTCTCACTGTTCACGTTGAGTAGACGACTGAAAATAGCATACTTATTTTTTGGCGATGAACGTCCGCCAAACTTTTTTAGCCTACTCCAGCATTGGGTCGACGTTTCGTGTTAACGGGGTAGCAGGGGATTCCTCACAACAGCAGAATGGTGTGTTGTCTGCTGCCCAGCCCGGGGATCGAACCACCAACCCTGACATCGTGATGCCTGAGCGCTACGAATCTAGTCAAAGAGTCGACTCATTGACTAGAGTGGTAATCACTCTATTCTGCCAGACACACACCCGGCTACATACTCCCCTCTCAAATATCTGCTTGTCCCCGAGCAGTGTTCAACACTATCGTGGGTTGAATTCTTCATTTTCCTGCATACCACATGCATTTTTTACTGTAGGCCTAACCGTGTTGGCTACAAACCCAGAATATCCTACTAGGGCACTACAGGCCAGAAGAACCGACGTTGGGCGCCATTTGACCAGTGTTGAAACTGCGCTACGAATCTAGCCAGAGTAGTAATCACTCCAGTCCGTCATACATACAACCGGCTACACATACAATCAGATAATAGGGGTCCGTCGACTCCTGGAACCTACCAGGTAATTAATTAACTCAAGGAGCCAGAGAAAGAACACATTTCTACATAAATAAAAAATGTTTGGATGACTGACTGGTTCACGTGAACCGTTGTGAACCGGTCTAGATCCGCTCCTGAGGCACAAGTTCCAGTGGGTGAAAATTTAAATTATTTAATTTAGAACAATTTAGCAGGATAGGGGTTAATGACACATAAGTCCGCATTGACTTTCTGTGTGTCAATAAAGTCGATCTATCATGAAAAATCTCTAACTGTTCATATGTGATGTAGCCATATTATATTTTAGCCCACAACCCGCTAAGCACGACGTTTTTAATGTTTTATATGCCAACTAAATTACTAATATTGAGAATGAAATGACAGTTTAAACATACGATTTGCACATTTTGGTCAAATACAGAGTAATTTTCACCCACTTGAAGTTGTGGGTCGCCTTAGTCGGAGCTCAGTTATCACATAGTTTGATTTCAGAGATGCACTTTTTCACCCTAAAGGCCCATATCCAGACTAAAACCATAAAAAAATCGTTGATTTTATTTTGGCTTATTAACATGACCATGCATATGATGTAAATATGTCCATAGACAAAAACTGCAAAAGTTTTTTTTAATTTTTGTGCTGCGCATTTACCAGTTAGGCTAGATATCTAGACGAAATTTCCGCATTTCTTAGTGTTGACATGATTGTCCAAAATAAGAAATCGGGAATTTCGTCCCTATATCTAGCCTTAGAACTGGTAAATGGGTATGGGCCTTTAATCGTCCTGCATTGTTTGCATTTAGGCCTACATTTTGCAATTTAAAATGGCGAAAATTGTTATGAAAAAAAGAAGAATATTTTATTAATAAAGTGGCTTTTATGATGGAGTATTTTCATTTTTGAATCTACGGTATTTTGTGAAGCTCTTTGCATAGCGTTAAATACATTTTGTTGAAATGTTTACGATCACTTTTAAGTACGAAACAGTTGAATTTTTTTGAGTCTATGTGTGAGATGTAATCTTTAAACAAAGATTCAGCACACCACAATTTGTCCGAGTACTACCAAGGAAAATAGAGTCAGTTGGTTCTATTTCCGTGGGTACAACTTCCTCTGATGAGCTACCGTACGAATACAGTGACGAAGCGACGAGTTGCCAACCATTCGTCCGGCCAGACCCCTGGTCAAGGTACAAGAAGCCTCTGAATGATTGTGTGTTCAAACGGTTCCGGGTCAACTCGGACCCTAACCAACTCGGACCCTGCTACAAACAGTGTCCGAGTTGGTTCACGGCAGTGTCCGACTTGGTAATAGTATAATGGTGTCCGAGTTGGCATAGGGTCCGACACGTCCAAAACCAACTCGGACCCTACAAAGAATAAATATATAAATTTATTTTATTTGCATTCTCGCGTCAATCCAAACAAGCAACTACTGCCTGTTATTAACAAAAACAAATATCTTTTAACAATACGATTAAATTTGATTATTTTTCAGCAATAACAGTTAGTTAACAAAAATATCTTTTAACAATACGGCCCATATTCATAGACAAATATCGAAATATATCCAGGGGTCTAACTGTGAACTCACAGCTTTGATGAGTTGTGAGTCTTTGGTGAACTCACCCGCTCCACCCCTTGCACCTCAGGTGTTGTGATGAGGATTCCTGTGAGTCGATCGCTAATTCAGACCTGTCAACAGCTTCGATGAGTTGTGAGTCTTTGATTAATTCGCTCCACTATTAAATGCTCGCGAAATGTCAATGAAAAATATAATGCGTTCAAGGGGTCAGAAACGATTGCAATTTATTATTTTTATAGGAAATAAACAAAGTATTGAATGTCGCCTTATTCAGTGTTATTCATTCAAGTTCCCGGAGAAGGAAGATAAAAATAGGAATGTGTGTGGTGTTTTGATGTATTAATTGATGTTATTGATACATTTCCGCAGTCATTAAAACGTTATGGGCGTTTTTTCGGACCTTGGGGTTGACATTGATTTTTTTTCGGGAAAACGAGTAGAGCAATCCACGGCCTCGCAATAATATATCAAAATATTGTAGGCCTATATTGTTAATCAATAAAAATATGAAGTTGATAAAATGTTGTCACTGGTCATGCTGATTGGGTTGTTTTATTCTTTTTGGTTTTGATAATGGTCATGCTGGTATATTACATACATACAAACGTATCACAAATAAAAAATATCACAGTATATGTATTAATAGCTAAAATATGCGTGGTATAGTTTCTATTTGAAAAATCATCTTTATTAAACACGATATAAAATGCAATTAACTACAACAGTTGATAAAACGCCGTATAAAACGCAATTAGCTTCAACAATAGACAAAAACTATGTAAAACGTAATTAGCTTCAACAGTAGATAAAACACCATTTAAAACGCAATTAGCTTCAACAGTAAGTAAAACACCATGTAAAACACAATTGCCTTTAACAGTGGATATAACACCAACTAAACGCGATCAACATCAACAGCAGATTAACAACTCAACAGAATGATGACATGTCCTGTCCACTGGTGAGGTGTGACATAGGCCTACTGGAAAGCACAATAAACCCTTCCCATGCTGATGACGTGATTTATATCTTCATTTAATAACTACATAATATGTTTATATTTGTTTTTATTAATTATTTTATTATAAATAACAATGACAACCACAAAACGACAAATATATCACATCTTTTTCACTTGTAGTGAGCCGTCCAGCTATGTTCCCGCCGACGCTTAACGCTATAAACCACAGCTTGTAATTTAATCTAGCTTATTTAACTTTAATCTGTTTAAAAACTAATGTTATATGTTCTACCAAAAAATAAAAATAAAAAATCTAGGCGTACTCGGGACCGCCTATAAAATGGTTCGTATTCCTCTTTAAACTGGTGAATGCGCAACACAAAATTTCTTTAGTCTTTATTCTAAATTAATATGTTCCATTACTCCATATAAAAGTGATAAATACGATACATCTCATTGATGCTGATTTTATGCTAGTGACGCTGGCCCGTTGTTGAATCAGCATTGGGTCAATGCATCGTGTTCGCAAGCGGCTAGGTTTGTAATTAGATTAAGCATATATTTAACTAAGTTTGTAGCTTAACATAAATAAAGTGTAGGGCTAAGGCCTATTGCTATTTACCAATTATATCATTGAGTCAGTCGAAACGACCATAAAATATGTTTTTTGACCTCGAATGTAGACAATGTAGACAATGTACATGAAAACACTGTATTATTATATGTAATTAAAATGTGAAAATGATTTATGAAATATAGTGATGAAATGATCTAGACTATAGTATCTATGTTGACTTTATTTTATGAGTTGTTTATGTAACTAAATGCCTGCCTATAGAGCCTACATAGAGCCTATCAGCTGGGTCCCAGTAGTGTCCGAGTTGGTTATATAATCACGGTGTCCGAGTTGGTATAGGGTCCGAGTTGGTTCGGCATAGTGTCCGAGTTGGTAGTGTCCGAGTTGGTCTAGGGTCCGAGTTGGTATAGGGTCCGAGTTGGTATAGGGTCCGAGTCGTCCGGTTACCGTTCAAACACTATCATATCGGGCGCCGACGTTTTTTTCTTGTATGTTAGTATTAGAGGATATTGATTTATATGGGAGTTTATAACTCCTCTATTATGATTGAAAAAAATAATTTATAGGTATTTATAATATAATATGAGTTTTTATAATATTAGAAAATATATTCTTAGTAGTGGAAAATAACTATTTTATACCTTCTTAGAGGAAGAATCAATTATCCATAAATCGGTTATAATGTTCACTTAAAATAAAGTTATTCCTCTTCAAAACCCAAGGTAAATAATAAAAAGGTACAGCTACAATTAAATTCCTGAGTAAATAAAATATCTAAATGAAATCTCAGCAAATCATTATTGTGATGGATTATTACAATTTTTGTCAATTACTTTTCCATTTGGTTCATCTATACGACAGGTGTGGTAAAAAAGCTGTAGAGTTGGCTAAACCCTTAAAAGACTGAGGTGAAGAATTGAAAATTTTCACTCACTTGAAGTTGTGTCTGCTACCGTGACACAAATTTGAACACATGTGTAGAATTTGAATAAAAACTAGATGTAAGTGTTTACCATGTAAACACCCAAGAAGGCTCCCCCTCCCACTTTTCAAATAAGAGTTATACATTAATTATAATTTTTGCAGATAATCAATTTGTACATGTAATTATCAAGTAATATTATAAGGCAGAGACTAGCAGCTTTAGGCTAGGGTGAAAAGATTCTAATTTGACGAAAAGAGACTAAAGATGGCCACCATGACCCGGATATTTTCCCAAACCTTTTGAAAAATTAATGCAGTCTAGGAAATACTACTACCATGCAGTATTTTGAAGATTGAGTATATCGGATAGGCGGCTTCGAAGTTATCAGGGTGACAAGGTCCTAATTTGACGAAAAAAGATTAAAGATGGCCGTCATGACCAGAATATTTCCCCAAACTTTCTTAAAAATTGATGCAGGCTAGGAATTATCACTACTATGCAGTATTTTGAATATTGAGTATATCGGATAAGCGGCTTTGAAGTTATCAGGGTGATAAGGTCCTAATTTGACAAAAAAAAATTGAAGATGGCCGTCATGACCAGAATATTTCCCCGAATTTTCTTGAAAATTGATGCAGCCTAGGAATTAATGGTTGCATCCAGTATGTTTAACACAAAGTGAATCAAAAAAGCGGTTTTGTAGATATCAGGGTGACAAGGTCATAATTTGAAGAAAAAATATTAAAGATGGCCGCCATAACCCGAATATTTTCCCAAACTTTCTGAAAAATTGATACAGCCTATAAATTAATACTTGCATCCAGTAAGTTGAACACAAAGTGAGTCAAAAAAGCAGTTTTGTAGATATCAGGGTGACAAGGTCCTAATTTGACGAAAAAAGATTAAAGATGGCCGCCATGACCCGCATATTCTTCTGAAGTTTCTGAAAAACTGATGCAGGCTAGGAATTAATACAACTATGCAGTATTTTGAATACTGAGTATATCGGATAAGCAGCTTTGAAGTTATCAAGGTGACAAGGTTCTAATTTGACGAAAAAAAGATTAAAGATGGCCGTCATGACCCGGATATTCATCCGAACTTTCTGAAAAATCGATGCAGGCTAGAAATTATTACTACTATGCAATACGTTGAATTTTGTGTATATCGGATAAGTGGCTTTGAAGTAATCAGGGTGACAAGGTCCAAATTTGACGAAAAAAGATTAAAGATGGCCGCCGTGACCCGAATATTTTCACAAACTTTCTGAAAAATTGATGCAGCCTAGGAATTAATATTTGCATCCAGTATGTTTAACACAAAAAAAATCGAAAAAGCAGTTTGGTAGATATCAGGGTGACAAGCTCCTAATTTACCGAAAAAAGGTTGAAGATGGCCGCAATGACCCGAATATTTTCCCTAACTTTCTGAAAAATTGATGCAGTCTAGGTATTAATACTTGTAACCAGTATGTTGAACACCAAATGAATTTAAAAAGCGGTTTTGTAGATATCAGGGGGACATGGATGAGAGGCGGTGTCCCAGCGCGGCGCCGCCGCCGCGGCCCGCACGCGCCGCCGCCCGCACGCGCTGCCCCGCACGCGCCGCCGCCCGCACGCGCTGGCGGGCGAAACCGTACTAAAAGCCTCCCCCTGGTAGGGGGAACCTTAAATATGCCTATCTAGCAAATTTAAGGCTCATGATCTTGTTTGAAGGAGACATATAAGGCCACTATAAGACATATAAGGCGAGCAAGGTGGAAAACATGTGTTTTTTCCTGCCCAGCATGCGGATTGGAGTGTTACAGATTTCCAAAAAAATCAGTTAATTTCAGGAGATAAAAAAACATTTATCCAGCTATGTTTTTCATTTAGACATCAGAATGTCTAAAGTCGGTCCCCACACTGAAAGGGTTAGGCATCCGGTTGAGGTATGTTGAGTCTTTTGAGACATTTGTCTAAACCAGATGCCTAAAACAACTCCAAAACCGCTTAGGCATGTGGATTTGTTTTCTAAATTGAACAAAATTAGGTAACAGGTTATAAAACACAACACAAAGAAACTGACAACAGAATTAGTTTAAAAGTTTATTCAACTGTTTTATATTACATATTTACATTGAGTTAAAAGTTGTTAAAAGACTCACAGATGAATCCAATAAACCTAGTCATCATTCTCATCATTCTCCACTGTACCGGTAACACATCGCTAGTGCTGTCTCCATGGTAACATATAATAACCAGTGTTGTCTCCATGGTAACGTATGGTCTGCTGCAATCAACTACATCTGTCTCCATAGTTACACAGGACCACGTTTAAACCACATAAAGTATCGCCTTAAGTGTTTTATAATATTACATTACTAGCCCTGTTGTCATAGCAACACATGATTTGTGTTGCCAGGCAGTTAAACCTTTATGTAGTCATGGTAACATATCTGGTTGTTATGTGCAGCAAAACGGCAAAACCTACAACAAACATAACACAATATTTAACTACGGGTACTGGTATGTTATTTTCGTTCAATCAGATACACTATTCTTACCTGGTTCATCCAGTGTTTGCAATGCTTTTAACTCTTAAAGTGCAAAACACACCAACGCCAACACACACAATAATAAATAAATACACTATTTTATTATTGCCAAAACATACCAGTGTGAAAATGATTGTCAAATTTTCCGCTTGTTTGCGTGCTGTCGTTGTGTGCATACTCGCTCCCGCATCGGTGTGTTTTACTCCTTAAGTACTTATCGCTTCTATCAGTCTTGGGGCTAATTCTGAGAACTAAGCTAAATCCAGAGTTTGCTGCACCCCCCACCCAAAGAACAGGTTCTTACTTTTTTATCTTTATTTGGTATTGATGTAAATAGTTAAAAAAATTACCCTTTACAAAAGTGTCCGAAAGGAAACCAATCACCTTTTAAAAAACTTAATGATTACCCATTTTTTTTGCAGAAAAAAAAAGTAAATTTGAATTTATGCCTCGGTAAACACCAATTAATACACTGCAATATTTTTTATATATTTTTATACTGTTAAATACGTACAAGGTAAAATTAGCAATATTTGTTATGGTTTTTGTCAGCTTCAAGTGTACAAATGGCAATGTTCTCATTTCCACCGGAGCACTATGACCGACTGCAGGAAATAGTCCTCAAAGGGTCTTTTAGACACATTTTGAAAGGGTTAATGTTTTTAAAATAAAAGCTAGTGAACCAAATAAACAGTACATCATAAAACCCATCTTCTTCTAGGTGCAGCAAAATCTAAATTTGCAGAATTAACCTCGGGACTGCGTGGCCATTTCAGAAAATTTACCTTTTAAAGCGCTAAATTTTTTTTCATAAACCATGGAGACTAAAGTGTTTTTTCCATTTGAAATCATCATAAATGTCTTACAGTGTGGGGACCAATTTTAGACGTAAGAATCTGACGTCTTTAGACGACGTCTTTAGATGTCAGATTTTGACGTCTAAAGTTGGTCCCCACACTGTAAGGGTTAAAACAAAGCTCAGTACCTCCTTATTATCACGGGATCATTTTCATTTAATACATTTTATTCAAAATATGCCATGCTGTAATTAAAAGCCTCAAGGGTTGCTTGAAAGGCTAATGAAACAAATATGATATTATTGTAACAGAGATTTTTATTAACCCTAAGTACCACACCAGAATTCACTTACTCGGTAATAGAAAATGGGAAAATCAACCTAAATAAGGAAGTTTTGAGATAGAACAATTATTTGCTAGGGAATATCGCAAAGGTCGGAGTGTTCATATAGAGGCGTGGTTGATTGCGATTTTTTTTAAGTGTATTTTTCGTTTTCTGATATAGAAAATGTTGATTTTTGTTCATTTTTTTCATTGTATATTCCTAAAAACATCAGCTATAGATATGTATATACCGGGGTAGGTCAAATTTGTATTAGAAATATAAGTGGTTTGCTACCAAATTTCTCATGTCCCGTCTTTTCGTATTAGGGGGTGGGTGGTCAAATCCAATATAAACTGTGTTCCTATTATAGAACATTGCAAACTTTAGCGACAAATATAAAGGACATTTTCTTTCATTTTCTGTGTTAGGCCACACCAAATTAATTTTGTGTTTGACTGATTTGCCGCTTGTTGCAAGTGATTGATAATAAAAATGTAATGGGTTCAAGTGTGTGAATAAAAAATTATTTAGTCTACACTGGTTGTTATCATTTAATTTACTTTTCCTCATAGATATTTCAGATATGTCACAACGAAAGTAGGTTGGAAAATAAACTATTCATTTGAAATAACCTACCAGTAATAGAGCAAAATAACACATGCATGTATCAGCCCTGTTTCAGGGACCACCGCCAAGCAAATGATCAGAAAAATTACATTTCTAATTCCAGAGTCATGATGATGTGATTGTTTTAAGAAGCATTCCAATTATTTTGGATACAATAGTGGGTGAGTGAACCAGTAGGTTCCAACCCTATGTGAAAATCCCAATTCCATAAAAAAAAGTATCAAACTTTCATTTGATAAATCTCAAATGAATATTTTCTAAAAATAAATTACATTAATTTATTTTAACCTTTTAACAGCAAAATTAATCAATTTGAATATTAACTCACTTGAAGTTGTGTATCACTGACGCGATCCACAACTTCAAGTGAGTGAAAATTATTCAGATTTGACAAAATGGAGGTCAACTATTTTCAAATTTTGCTGATTGGTGTCACGTTTATTTTTCAACATGTTGAAAAGCTGATATGTAATGTGCTAATAAAAAATGTTAGAAAAACGAAAATAATCAGTACCGGCGGTTCAAGGTGGAAATATATAAATATCAGGGTAATTAAGTAAAGTTAGATATCCTCGCAATCAGCTGCAAGATTAGTTTTTTTAACTACCGGGTATTTGATTTCCTAGGAATTTTACATTTATTATTTTTGTTTTGGAGCGTTTCTTTCCAAGACATAACCCAGAAATTAACGTTTCCCGAGTAGTAAAAAAATGCCTTGATATTTCTGCCACAAAGGACAAAGTATTTCTTTTGTGATTTTACAGTGCTACAGATAAGCTTTTTTTTATGTTATTAGAGTATTATCCCTCATATAATCGAGAAGAAAGAAAAATAATTGATTATTGCTATTTTCGCTACTCATTACTTTTAAGGAGTAGAGTACGTACTGCTGAACCCTTTAAGCGCTGAAATATTTTTCTAAAAACCCTGGAGATCAAAGGGTTTTTTCAATTTAAAATGATCATAAATGTCTTAGTTAGCTCTTTCCGCTTCATTTGAGTACCCGTGTTATGGGTCTACGGCCATTATAAATATTTTAATTTATACAGCACGGGGACCGTTTTTATACTTCAGAATCTGACGTCTATGAAATCTGGCGTATAAAGACGGTCCCTGCACTGTGAGGGTTAACCCCTGTGCTGCTAAAACCCTATATATATATATGGTTTCTAGCAAATTTCAAACTAAATAAAATAGCATTAAAATGTGTAACATATCTTGTGTTAGATGCTCAGTTAATCAAATAATTCAATTTGGGAGATACATTTTTTTTCATAAATATTTTACTTTTTTTGTATCTGGATTTTGCATTGGCAATTCCAGCTTCAAATGAATGTAAAATAATCACAAACAATTCAGCAGTACAGGGTAAACATTGAACATCGGCAAAATAATCCCAATAATAAACTCATGTCATAACATATTACAGAATAAAATTATTGCTCGAACATAATTTAAAATTCGCACATACATAAATTTGTATGCAGTCATTGTAAAGTGAATTGAGTAAACAATATCTTAATTTAGTATTGTTACTCAATGAATTGATTTATTATGATTTTTGACAATTTTTAATTGAGGTAAAACCCAAATACAAAGCTTATCTGTAGCAATCTGTGATACTAAATAATACTGTCATAAATACATGCCTTATATACAGCAGCTGATAATTAGGGATTGGCAAATATGACAAAAGTCTCCAATCTCGAAAGAGTTTGACAAAAATTCAGGAAATAAAAGAACTGAATATGTTTATCCCAAATCATGATAAATTTCATATTACTTATTTTTATTAAAAAAAATCTGTTGTGTTAACCCTGCTAAAACACTGATATTCCCTTCAACCCTTTCATCGCAGGGATTGACTTTTAACGAAAGAATTAAATATTTCAAATGGTGGTAGACCTCTAAGGGTTAAAACTACATAATCCTGTAACCCTTTCAGCACAGGGACCGACTTTAGACGTCAGAATCTGACATCTATAAATGTCAGATTCTGACGTCCAAAGTTGATCTGTGCATTGAAAGAGTAAAATATTTCTAAAGATCGTAGACCCATAACATATGTATTCAAATGAATCCAAAAGATCTAACTAAGACAGGACCTTTGTTTTTAAACTAAATAAACTCTTGGTCTCTATAATGTTTAATCAAAATATTTTCAGTGCCGTAAGGGTTAATTTCCATTCTCGATGATGTAAGGCATTTGCCCGATGTTGGGCCAATGCTGGCACGCAGTCATAGTGTGAATTCACCTGAGCCCCAACGTGGCTGCGCAGTCATAGTGTGAATTCACCTGAGCCCAAACGTGGCTGCGCAGTCATAGTGTGAATTCACCTGAGCCCCAACGTGGCTGCGCAGTCATAGTGTGAATTCACCTGAGCCCCAATGCTGGCACGCAGTCATAGTGTGAATTCACCTGAGCCCCAACGTGGCTGCGCAGTCAAAGTGTGAATTCACCTGAGCCCCAACGTGGCTGCGCAGTCATAGTGTGAATTCACCTGAGCCCCAACGTGGCTGCGCAGTCATAGTGTGAATTCACCTGAGCCCCAACGTGGCTGCGCAGTCATAGTGTGAATTCACCTGAGCCCCAATGTGGCTGCGCAGTCATAGTGTGAATTCACCTGAGCCCCAATGTGGCTGCGCAGTCATAGTGTGAATTCACCTGAGCCCCAATGTGGCTGCGCAGTCATAGTGTGAATTCACCTGAGCCCCAACGTGGCTGCGCAGTCATAGTGTGAATTCACCTGAGCCCCAACGTGGCTGCGACAGAACTTGAAACAGATTGCACCAATAAAAAATCATGGGACTTTTCCTTGTACGGTCATATCTAAGACTTGGCGATTAATCAGGACGCCAATAGGTTGATTAGAACCAGTAGCATTTCAGCTACGAGATCGCATGCTCAGCTCATTTGTCGCACAGTCATTATAAAAATATGAGCATTTTTCAGACCTTGGGTTTTTTCAATTTTGAAATCATCATAATAATGTTTCAGTTCGCCCTTTCCGCTTCATTTGAATACTTATGTTATGGGCCTACGACCATCAGACATATTTTACTCTTTCAATGTGTGGATCTGTTTAAGACGTCAGAATCTCTTGTCTATAGATGTCAGATTGTCTAAAGTCAGTCCTTGCGCTGAAAGGGTTAAAGGATTATGTAATGTTTTAACCCTTGTTCTGCTAGATCTGGAAAATTTCAGTAAAAGAAAATGGTGACAAGTTTTTGTTACGGTAGACCCACATATGTCGGTCCCATTCCAAGCATGTTACAAAACCAAATAAAATGCCAAAATAATCAAAAAAAATTTGAGGATGCCTATTTCATATTTTGCCATTTGAAGCTGGAAATTGTGACAAAAAAAGAGAAACAGACAATTCAGCAGGTATTGGGGTAATATATAGTTCAAATGTCTAATGTTTCCATCCCATTCTCATCAACTCTTTCGACTTGAATGACAGTCCTTATGTCTATTATACTTTCCTGAGGTTTAATATATGTATACTTTCCTTTACTAGGCGTTACAATATGTCCTCTATCTGCCGCATAAAGTCGTCGTAAGCATCGTCTTTAGTTTGAGGCTGGACTGCGGCAATGCGAGGTTTTGTGGCCACTGGAATTTCATCTTGCTTAGCTGAAAAAAAATTTAAAAAAATTGTTCAAAGTGAAATATAGCTTACTTTCACAAATCTGAAGAGCTGGCCTAATCCTAACAAAAAAAAATGTAAAATGTAGAATAAATCTCAGGTATAGAATAGGATTTTAGCCCATTACCTACCAAGTTATCAAACCTAAATTTTCACAACTTCAATGAGTGAAAATTACTCACATGTGTATAATTTGAGACATGCTTAACACATGCTTTATTCCCAACTAGTGATTTGATTGGCGAATTAAACAGATTTGAAGAAAATGTAATGGTTGCGATGGTGGACACTGTTTGAAATAAGGTTTAAAGTAAAGGCTAAAGCCCTATATTTTGAGTTGTCCGCTAATATTTTTGATTTTCATCTCTCACTTCACTCACCCTTTGATTTTACCACTCATACCCTTCATCTCGCGCTTCAATGTCAGCGCTGTCGCCTTCATTCACCTGTTCATTTATCACTCGTCCTGTGCTGTCACTTCACTAACCTGATTTTATCACTCGTCCATCTTTAATCTCTTGTTTAACTCACTTTCAGAGATGTCTGCACCTGTTGATTTTGTCATTTTTCCCTGCTGTCTGTCATCTCGCGTTTTACTCACCCATCTTTCATCTGACACTTCACTAACTTGTTGACTTTATTCGATTTGACTTTGTCCATGCTTCTTTTTCACTCACCTGTTGATTTTTATCACTCGTCTGTGCCGTCTTTCATCTCTTGCTTCACTCACCTATTGACTTTATCACTTGTCCGTTCTTTCACTTCACTTACCTGTTGATTTTATCACTCAACCGTTCTCTCACTTCACTTACCTGTTGATTTTATCACTCGTCCCGTGCTGTCCTTCATCTCTCGTTTCACCCTTAGCGCTGTTGGCATGAATCTTGTGATCTCTCCCATCACGTTTTTGATCTGAGGTTTGGCTTGTATCGTGGCTGTCGTTTCCTCTTCCACTTGTTTCTGTCGCGGTCTCATGATGCTGGGCGGGGCGCTGAGAACGTTTGGATTCACAGTGAGGCTCTGCATGCTACCCGGAGGAGGCGGCAACCCGGGTGGGGGGACACCTGGTGGGGGACGCAGCAAACGCGGCATTGGAATTCCTACAAAAACAACACTTCATCATAATAATCTCAAAATGTCACATTTACTGTCGTCATAGCACATCTAATCAATGTAAAAAAAATCAAACTTCTTGTATCCAGCAGAGACATGATGTTCATCCACAGTTGGGGTAATATTGGTCCAACATTGTATTTATTGTTGTCCATGGAATATTTTGTTCAGTATCGCGTAGCAAAAAGCTAAGCAATTTTGGCCACTTCCTAAACAAATTTGAAATTGATTAGCAAAATAGTTATACATGTACATGAATGATAAAGTGAGATTCAGATAAGAAAATCTCTAATCAATTATTTTTGAACAAAATTGCCCCTGTTGTCGTGATCAATTAAAATCTTGTACTCAGTAGAAAAGTGACACTTAGTACGTTGTGTCTCGCTACTGCGACCCACAACTTCAAGTGAGTAAATATTACATATATCTGTACAATTTGATTGAAAACATACATAATGAGTCATGTGACGATATGCCAAAATTTTACAAAATGAATGCTTATTTATCTCATATATTTTCTCTTTTGAAGGACAAACAGAGATGTGATTATCACTTTAACCCGTAAGGCACAGAACTATTTGAATACAAACCATAGAGAGCAAAGAAGTATTTTCAAATTGAAATCATCATAAATGTCTTGGTTAGCTCTTTCTTAATTTTTAAAATTATTTCAGTGCGGGGATCGACTTTAGACGTCTCTAGTCGATCCCCACTCTTAAAAGGTTAACCCTTGAAGTGCTGAATTTTGTATAAACCATGGAGAACAAAGGTTTTTTTTAAATTTGAAATCATCATAAATGACTTAGTTAGCTCTTTCCAATTCATTTGAATACCTATGTTATGGATCTACGGCCATTATAATATAAATATTTTTACTCTTACAGTGCGCTGATAGACTTTAGTCGTCAGATTCTGATGACTAAAGTCTTTCCCCCTCACTGTAATGGTTAAATTACTAAATTAGATCACCTAAATTTTCAAAGACTTGAAGTCGCATCTTGCTATCTCGATCCACAACTTCAAGTGAGTGAAAATTGCTCATATTTGTTTAATTTGAGACCCAAACATTTGCAAATCTTGATGTTTGAACACACATTTCATTTTCAATAACTGTGATTTAACAATATAGATTAATTCTTACAGAGCAGGGATTGACTTTAGACGTCAGAAACAGACGTCAGATTCTGACGTCTAAAGTCAATTCCTGCACTGCAAGAGTAAAAATATTTATAATGGTCGTAGACCCATGACATAGGTATTCAAATGAATCGGAAAGAGCTGAATAAGACATTTATGATAATATCAAATTGAAATAAACCCTCCAAGGTTTTTATAAAAAAATTTAGGGCGTTAACCACTTAAGCCCCTACGATGCATTAAAGCATCATTTTACATGTATGAAAACATACTTAATTTTCCTACAACTAAGGGTTTTAGAACGAAAATTTCCATGAAACTGGTTTACCAATACATGGTAATTTCTTTAATTTTTAAACTACATCAGCTCATCTTCATCCACTACAAGTCGAGAATTGCGACTTGTAGTGGATGAAAATGACTATGGAAAGTTCAGGCTTGATAGGGTCAAGGGTTAAGTTGCGCTCAGAGGTTTAAAGGTTAACATATTATGTTTACTGTGAACCATCATAGCAGAGTTAAGCTGTATATACGATATAAAGTGGAGCACATACCTGGTGGTCCTGGAGGTAGTCGTGGAGGTGGTACTCTGAGATTTGGAGGCAGACCTGGAGGAGGTCCTGGAGGGATGCCTGGAGGTCTGCCGGGAGGAGGGCCCGGGGGTAAGAGACGTGGTGTGTTCGCTGCCGGAGCCACAGCTCGAGGCGCTGATCTGAACAACATGGGAGGTAATCCAGGAGGAGGCCCTGAAACAAGCATAATAAACATAGGTCATAATCCAGGAGGAGGCCCTGGAACATGTATAATAAAGTCTTAATCCAGGAGGCCCTGAAACATGTATAATAAACAATGGTCATAATACTGGAGGAGAAACACGCGTCATAAACAGGTCATAATCCAGGAGGCCCAAACATGCATAATAAACAATGGTCATAATCCTGGAAGAGGCCCTGAAACATAGCGGTGCATATTCCGGTGCGTACCATATATATGTGTTTTTAATTGTCCAGATAATACCTTCAGAAACTGCTTAGCAATCCACAGCAGTTGTTATTGCAATAATTTCAACAAAATAGCCAGAAAATTTCAAAAACAAAAAAAAATTACTGAAAAATAGAAAATATTCATAACCCAAATCTGGCGCAAAGTGGCCCATCCAGGATCTGAAGAAGGGGTGCCGGGGGTTACCCCTACGATGTTTTGGGTAAATTGAAGTCAGTTTAGAGTGCTTTTCAAAGCGAAACTCCACACTTTTTTTTACGCTGTCTTGACTTTTCAGGTCATTACGGTGTCATGCAACCCTGTTTCAAATGCAAAATATATATTTCAATACACACACCTCACCCCCCCTCCCAATTTTATGCAACAGCTCTCTTATCTTTCAATTTGTCCCAGCTATGGGGGACATAAATTAGGAATTTTTTTAGAGCAATCATATTTTTTTTGATAAATGGCCTCGCAGTAAGGGCTATGCATTGGCTGAATGCTGTCTTATCCATGTCCTAGGCTGACTTATTAAAGAAATAATATATACCTAGTGATACTGTAGATCTGGTGATTTTCGCATGTTAAAATTTTTGTGAATTTCTGATTTTGGGACTTCTCACAAAGATTAGAATTCGCGAATTCTAATTTTTCTTTAGTAGCTCTATTATAATAATCATTTTTAATTCATGATTTCACGAATTTGTGCTCCTCGCGAAAATTAAAACCTCGCTAATATTACCAGATCTACAGTATATGGCACCATCTGCAGCACAGGTACAACATAAATAAAAAAATATTTTGTAAGCTTTAAGTGCTTGTTAAACATACCTGGTGGGGCCCCTGGTGGTGGACCGGGGGGCATTAGCGGTGGCGGGTCGGTGACATCGTCGTCGTCTTCTGATGACGTGTCGTCTGCGCCCTCCGTGGCCTCCATCTCCTCCTCGTAGTCGTCATCGCCGGCTAGCGGCACCCCGTCATCCTCGTCTGTCTGTTTACGGGATCCGTGGATAAGCTCGTGTAACTCCTGCTCTCGACGCAGTTTCTGAAACAAAATATCAGCAAGATATGCAAACAGCGTTCATTTGAGTGCAAGATGGGGAAATACAGCACTCGTCCAATGAATTTATTTGACATGTGCTGTATTTTCCCATATCGCACAAAAAATGAACAACGTTTGTATTTTCTAACACGATCAAGTCACATATGACATAATTAGCATACAATGCATTTTAAATTACAGCTACAGTGCGATATGGGCTGATGCCGATATACGTCTCATAGTGAAAATCTCTGCAAAGCGTGTGATATGGGCTGATACCGATATACATGTCATACTGAAAATCACTGCAGAGTGTGAGAAATCCAACAGTTCCATCAATATTTTAAATTAATTTCAACTGATATCATCGACCTTAAACCTAACCATAACCTTTGGTTTCACAGTGGGCCTCAGTTGGTGATCATTTCGACTTACAGAGAAGATACTGCAGGTTAATTGAGATGTACCTCTGGATGAACCATAAGGTATTTGATGCTGCCGGTTGCTTTAGGTGTATTTACTAACCTCTCAACATCTGTGAATAAAAGTATCTGACTATATGAAATACCAAAGTATCCTGACTATATGAAATACCAAAGTATCCTGACTACATGAATCCTGACTATATGAAATCCCAAGTATCCTGACTATATGAAATACCAAAGCATCCTGACTATATGAAATACCAAAGTATCCTGACTATATGAAATACCAAAGCATCCTGACTACATGAATCCTGACTATATGAAATCCCAAGTATCCTGACTATATGAAATACCAAAGCATCCTGACTATATGAAATACCAAAGTATCCTGACTATATGATATACCAAATATCCTGACTATATGAAATACCAAAGTATCCTGACTATATGAAATACCAAAGTATCCTGACTATATGAAATACCAAAGTATCCTGACTATATGAAATACCAAAGTATCCTGACTATATGAAATCCCAAGTATCCTGACTATATGAAATACCAAAGTATTCTGACTATATGAAATACCAAAGTATCCTGACTATATGAAATACCAAAGTATCCTGACTATATGAAATCCCAAGTATCCTGACTATATGAAATACCAAAGTATTCTGACTATATGAAATACCAAAGTATCCTGACTATATGAAATACCAAAGTATCCTGACTATATGAAATACCAAAGTATCCTGACTATATGAAATACCAAAGTATCCTGACTATATGAAATACCAAAGTATCCTGACTATATGAAATCCCAAAGTATCCTGACTATATGAAATACCAAAGTATTCTGACTATATGAAATACCAAAGTATCCTGACTATATGAAATACCAAAGTATCCTGACTATATGAAATACCAAAGTATCCTGACTATATGAAATCCCAAAGTATCCTGACTATATGAAATCCCAAAGTATCCTGACTATATGAAATACCAAAGTATCCTGACTATATGAAATACCAAAGTATCCTGACTATATGAAATACCAAAGTATCCTGACTATATGAAATACCAAAGTATCCTGACTATATGAAATACCAAAGTATCCTGACTATATGAAATACCAAAGTATCCTGACTATATGAAATACCAAAGTATCCTGACTATATGAAATCCCAAGTATCCTGACTATATGAAATACCAAGTATCCTGACTATATGAAATCCCAAAGTATCCTGACTATATGAAATACCAAAGTATCCTGACTATATGAAATACCAAAGTATTCTGACTATATGAAATACCAAAGTATTCTGACTATATGAAATACCAAAGTATTTTGACTATATGAAATACCAAAGTATTCTGACTATATGAAATACCAAAGTATTCTGACTATATGAAATACCAAAGTATCCTGACTATATGAAATACCAAAGTATCCTGACTTTATGAAATACCAAAGTATCCTGACTATAGGAAATACCAAAGTATCCTGACTATATGAAATACCAAAGTATCCTGACTTTATGAAATACCAAAGTATCCTGACTATATGAAATACCAAAGTATCCTGACTATATGAAATACCAAAGTATCCTGACTATATGAAATACCAAAGTATAATAGCACAAATTAACCCTCAGAGCGCTGAAATATTTTTGTATAAACCATGGAGAACGGAGGATTTTCTCAAATTTGAAGTCATCATAAATGGCTTAGTCGGCTCTTTCCGCTTCATTTGAATACATGTACCTATCTTATGGGTCCACAGCCATTATAATTTTTTCAAATTATTTCAGTGTAGGGACCGTGTTTAGACGTCAGATTCTGACGTCTAAAGAGAGTCCCTGCACTGAAAGGGTTCAAGCTGATATTGACCTTATTGTGTAGGATCATAATATTTTTTAATTACCGACTTTTTTTCAAAATAAACAGCAATACAAGGCACATAAATGCAACAAGGGGTTTAAATAGCAGTTATCTGTGTGCGGCCATTGTTCCGTTACGGTTGCCGATCACCCATGGTTATCTGTTCACACAATCAGGCCGAAATCATCATTTTATTTTGGCTCTTTGATATGTCCAGTATGAAATAAACGTACGTACATCCAACACCATAGAATTGCCCAGATATATTTTTGTACCAGGCCAACTGAGGTTAATGTGCTTCAAACGTTGCTTTGCTTGTTAAATTAGAAAATATGTGATGTATTTGCTCATTGTTGAAGATTATTCAATTAGAAAGAAGTTGAAAAACAGAATGGTGTGAAAATATTAGGTTCAATAAGTGAAGCACTCTGATTTTCAGGGTTGCACATTAACACTGCCAGCTAGAATCTGTAAGGGCTACTATATTGTTCTCACCCTGTAGCCCAGCTGGCTACTATGATTTCAACCATGACATGAATATATTTTTTTTAAATAAACAATAATTTTATGATTTTTAAGTGAAAATTGTTTATAAAAATAAATTATAATTCCCAATGTTGTGTATGATTGAAGTGATCTTTTAGCAGACACAATTTCAGGGCTACTAAACAACAAATCAGGGCTAGTAACTTATTTACACCACTAGTCCGGTTGGCCAGTGCCCTAACCCTTACAGCGCGGGGATAGACTTTAGTCGTCAGAATCTGACATCTACAGATGTCAGATTCTGACGACTAAAATCAATCCCTACACAGTAGGATTAAAAATATTTGTAATGGCCGTAGCCCCATAACATAGGTATTCAAATGAATCGGAAAGAGCTAACTAAGACATTTATGATAATTTCAAATTGAAATAAACCCTTTGGCCTCCATGGTTTTTACAAAAATAATTCAGCGCTTTAAGGGTTAATGTGCAACCCTGCTTTTATAAAAACAATAAATTTATCACAAAAAATCCAACCCTTCTAACATTACTATGTATTTTCATAAAATGCAATATGTTTAACCTTCTTTCCAGCTGAATAATCATCCACAATGAGCTAATTAAAATATCTCACATATTTTCCACCAGAAATAACAATGCCATGGTTTGCAAGCATGTATGTACATAAATTAATAGAAATAACAAGAAGAACATTTAATACGCTGTTGGTGGCCTGAGGCTGATTGGAAAGCACGAGACGCTGTGTGCTCGACACCAGGCAGCCATTATATTTTTTAACATAATCTTTCCTGAAAGTTCCTGGAAGCAGTGCAATTTGATAAAACACATATAAAATGTAAATTCAGACCCAAGAGCTAACATAATAATGATTATTAGTTTAACTTGAATTTAGAAGAAAACCATAAAAATCACACGTTTTTGTAAATGCTGAACAAAAACCAGAAGGAAAGTATCTGTAATTTTGGCCAATGTGGGGTTCAGGGTCTAGTTGATAATCTCTAAAAATTTCAGACTTTTATCGCCGATCCCACATCAGGTTTCGCGCCAAAAAGTTGCTCATTTGTGATTTACCAGCTGGACCAATATTCATCACCTAATAAATTATCATTGAGCTTTAAAATGTCTATTGCATTGTTGTCTGTTGAGATGATACTCTGAAAATTTGATGACAATTCCTTCCCTAGTTTTTTGCTACGAAGGTTTCTAGAAATCTTCAAATATGCTGTCACTAATGAATAATTGTGTTTTGGGGGCATTTTAGAATAAAAATACATGAAAGGTATAGAACTCAAGCTAGTTTGTAGGTGATATGTGCTCATAGCTTTCTAATTTAAGAAAAATAATGTACATAAAAAATTGGGAGATTTTGTCAGTTTTAAACACCCGAGATTTGAGTCACGACCCCCATAACCTTAAAATGGTTATATCTCAAAAACTATTTGTACTTCATAGCTCAAAATTTCTCCATGATTATTATTCTAGAACACATGTGAGAAATATCAGCCAAACCTGATGATGGGAACTTTTTTAAATTTTGTTCCATTTCACATGGATTGATCCATCTCAGGGAATATTTTGTTCAGTATCGCGTAGCGAAAAGCTATGCAATTTTAGCCATTTGCTAATCAAATTTGAAATTGATTACTGCAATATTTATACATGAATGATAAGGATAAAGTGGGAGTTAGAGCCTGAAGTTGAAAATCGCTAATCAACAATTTTCAAACAAATTTCTCCCTGCATCTGTTATTGACATACCTCTGGGTCGACCATAGGGATCTGTTGGCCGGCCAGTTTGAGCATTTTCATTTGTAGCGCTGATACGGCCGGTTGATTAAGGGGATCGTCATCCACAGGCTCCCCGTCTAGGGATGCCTCCTCCGCCGCTGCCACTACCGCCGCCGGCACTGACTCGTGAATAATTGCTGCGGGTGCGGCCGATGGCAGTATCGCCGCCGGCGCCGCTACAGGAGCCTTAAACTTGATACGTGTGTCCTTCTCAGGCTCGTCAGGGTCAACATCACTGTCGTCCTGGAAACGTATCTTTCTCTGCTTCGCTGAAATATCAAGGTCAGCATTATGAGATGTCAAGGTCAGCATTATGTGATGTCAAGGTCAGCATTATGTGATGTCAAGGTCAGCATTATGAGATGTCAAGGTCAGCATTATGAGATCTCAAGGTCAGCATTATGAGATCTCAAGGTCAGCATTATGAGATCTCAAGGTCAGCATTATGAGATGTCAAGGTCAGCATTATGAGATGTCAAGGTCAGCATTATGAGATATGAAGGTTAGCATTATGAGATGTCAAGGTCAGCATTATGAGATGTCAAGGTCAGCATTATGAGATGTCAAGGTCAGCATTATGAGATGTCAAGGTCAGCATTATGTGATGTCAAGGTCAGCATTATGTGATGTCAAGGTCAACATTATGAGATGTCAAGGTCAGCATTATGTGATGTCAAAGTCAACATTATGAGATATCAAGGTCAGCATTATGAGATGTCAAGGTCAGCATTATGAGATCTCAAGGTCAGCATTATGAGATCTCAAGGTCAGCATTATGAGATGTCAAGGTCAGCATTATGAGATGTCAAGGTCAGCATTATGAGATGTCAAGGTCAGCATTATGAGATATGAAGGTCAGCATTATGTGATGTCAAGGTCAGCATTATGTGATGTCAAGGTCAGCATTATGTGATGTCAAGGTCAGCATTATGAGATGTCAAGGTCAGCATTATGAGATCTCAAGGTCAGCATTATGAGATCTCAAGGTCAGCATTATGAGATGTCAAGGTCAGCATTATGAGATGTCAAGGTCAGCATTATGAGATGTCAAGGTCAGCATTATGAGATATGAAGGTCAGCATTATGAGATGTCAAGGTCAGCATTATGAGATGTCAAGGTCAGCATTATGAGATGTCAAGGTCAGCATTATGTGATGTCAAGGTCAGCATTATGTGATGTCAAGGTCAGCATTATGTGATGTCAAGGTCAACATTATGAGATGTCAAGGTCAGCATTATGTGATGTCAAAGTCAACATTATGAGATGTCAAGGTCAACATTATGAGATGTCAATGTCAGCATTATGTGATGTCAAGGTCAACATTATGAGATATCAAGGTCAGCATTATGAAATATCAAGGTCAGCATTATGAGATATCAAGGTCAGCATTATGAGATGTCAAGATGAGCATTATGAGATGTCAAGGGCAGCATTATGAGATGTCAAGGTCAACAGTATGAGATATCAAGGTCAGCATTATGAGATATCAAGGTCAGCATTATGATATGTCAAGGTCAGCATTATGAGATGTGAAGGTCAACATTATGTGATTTCAAGGTCAACATTATGAGATGTCAAGGTCAACATTATGAGATATCAAGGTCAGCATTATGAGATATCAAGGTCAGCATTATGAGATATCAAAGTCAGCATTATAGCATTTGATCATGATAGCATTTTTGAACAAGGAATTTATACAGTGAAAGCAAAATTAATTTCAGAAACAAAGATTTCAAAGTATCACATTCACTGTTATAGCATAACATATTACTTTCATGGATATCATGAATGCTCCCACCCCCCACCCCCATTTTTACTAATCTCATCATTGAGCCCTTTCGGTGTATGGATTTTCTCCAAAATCAAATCAGATATTGACCATAGTGTGTGTCATGATTTGCTATAAACATCTTGCAAATCAGATCAGTGGTGAAGAGGGCGGAAGAGTGAGCACTCAAAAGTACTGATGATCGATTAAAATCAATGATTGGTCATTTCATCCACTAATCATGATCGGTTATAAATATTAACCAACCGAAGATCACAGTTAATCGTTAGAGTGAAATTGTCAGAAGTTATGCAGACATATGTTCGTTAAATTGAAAACAACAACATCTCTTTGTCAAGTATATCAACCCCGCCATACCTACACTGTAACCATTGTGCTGAGGGCATCTGGAAAGTTGAGCTCGCCAGACATAATACATGTATAATCAAGGCAGTTGAGCATTCTAGATGTAATATGATTGGTCAAACAATTTTTTGAGAAGCTGAATTAGTTCATAATTTAATGCATCACCAATAATCGATTACCCTCTCAGTGCGAGGACCGTCTTTATACGTTAGAAAATCAGAATCTGACGTCTGTAGACGTCAGATTCTGACGTATAAAGATGGTCCAAGCACTGTAAGAATTAAAAAAATTATAATGGCGGTAGACCCATAACATAGGTATACAAATTGATCTAACTAAGTCATATATGATGATCTCGAATTAAAATAAATAAACTCTTTGGTCGCCATGGTTTATACAAAATAATTCAGCGTTGTAATGGTTAATCATATAGGCTTACTTTCGATGCCCTGTGCAGCTGTTTTCCTGTTTGTACAATCGGGCTTTGCTTGCAGACAATATAAGTTGTCTGGCAGGTCTGACACATGTAGAAGGGCACAACTTCAGCCTACTACTATCAGTCGGATGTGTTTTAACCCTTTCAATTTTGAATTTATGTTGTCATCTTCATCCACTACAAGCTGCGAATTGCTGCCGCAATTCTCGACTTGTAGTGGAAGAATATGATTTGAAGTGGGTGAAAATTAAAGAAAATTACTATGTATTAGTAAACCAGTTTCATGGAAATTTTAATAAAAAAACCCTAGTTGTAGGAAAATTAGGTGTGTTTTCGGGGATGTAAAATGATGCGTGAATGCATCGTGAGGACTCAAAGGGTTAAGTCAGTTAAAAGCCTCACACATAGCATCCTCGTATCAAATATGGCTTCTGCTGTGAACAGCTACCTATAAATAAAGCCTAACGACAGACCAGTTAGTCTGTACAGACATAGGTGTGACAGACCAGTTAGTCTGTACAGACATAGGTGTGACAGACCAGTTAGTCTGTACAGACATAGGTGTGACAGACCAGTTAGTCTGTACAGACATAGGTGTGACAGACCAGTTAGTCTGTACAGACATAGGTGTGACAGACCAGTTAGTCTGTACAGACATAGGTGTGACAGACCAGTTAGTCTGTACAGACATAGGTGTGACAGACCAGTTAGTCTGTACAGACATAGGTGTGACAGACCAGTTAGTCTGTACAGACATAGGTGTGACAGACCAGTTAGTCTGTACAGACATAGGTGTGACAAACCAGTTAGTCTGTACAGACATAGGTGTGACAGACCAGTTAGTCTGTACAGACATAGGTGTGACAGACCAGTTAGTCTGTACAGATATAGGTGTGACAGACCAGTTAGTCTGTACAGACATAGGTGTGACAGACCAGTTAGTCTGTACAGACATAGGTGTGACAGACCTGTTAGTCTGTACAGACATAGGTGTGACAGACCAGTTAGTCTGTACAGACAAAGGTGTGACAGACCAGTTAGTCTGTACAGACATAGGTGTGACAGACCAGTTAGTCTGTACAGACATAGGTGTGACAGATCAGTTAGTCTGTACAGACATAGGTGTGACAAACCAGTTAGTCTGTACAGACATAGGTGTGACAGACCAGTTAGTCTGTACAGACATAGGTGTGACAGTGACCTTGTTTCTGTCCAGGCCCAGCAAACATGAGACGTGCCAATGTTGGGCCAATGCTTAGCCAGCATCGTGGACTACAACATTGGTCTAACATTGGGTCAACGTCCCGTGTTTCTTGGAAGGGAACATGCCCCTGAACAGCCAAGATCAGTTGGACCTCGTAGAGCTCGGGCATAAGACTACACTCTTACAACGCCGAAATATTTTTGTATAAACAATCAAGTCCAAAAAGTTTTTTTCTCAATTTAAAATCAGCATAAATGTCTTAGTTAGCTCTATCCGCTTCAGTTGAATACCTATGTTTTGGGTCTACGTCCATTATAAATATTTTAATTTGTTCATTGCGGGGACTGTCTATGGACATCAGAATCTGATGTCTACAGACGTCAGATTCTGAGATTCTGACGTCTAAAGACTGTCCCCGCAATGAAAGGGTTAAATAAATCTTGGGGGAATCCTGTATATAATGTAATTTTACTAACCGGGAGGCGGCACTGTGTCCAGGGTTGGCGGTACGGGTATATCGGGAACATCTTCATGACGGAGACCTACAGCTTCTTCAGTGTCTGAAAAATACATAAAACATTAAGCCACATCAGAAATGCATATCTGGGGTGAGACAGGGGACGTCTAATGTCACACTAACCTTGCTCTGACACTCATCTATTGTCTTCGCTGTGAGTGTGGTGGTGGACCAGGTGGGGGGCATACCAGGGGTTGACAAATCCATATAGTGTTTGGTAAAGTCATCCGGGCTACTCAATTACTTAGTATAGAGACTTCTGGTATACTAAAGTGAAAATATGGTAACCCCAGGCATCTGGGCATGCGCTTTGGCAAGCCCTGCATACTATCAACTGGTGGGGATCCATTTGATGCTGAGCTGCCGGGGGGCAGGGCCGTTGGGGGCCAGGCGGGGGACGCCTGACGCTACACTAACCTGACTCTTCTTCTGAAGCTGAGCTGTCGTCTTCGCTGTCACTGAGTGTTGGGGGAAGACCTGGAGGTGGGCCGGGAGGGGGACGCCTGACAGATCTCACTGTTGGTGCAGCAGGCCCTCTAGGTAAAGACGTCCTGTAATAAATGGAAGAAAAAGATAGATAAAGAGAAAAAATAACCATCAAGATGGCTCGAGATTTAAAATGTTCAGCTGCTTAAAGTTGTGCAACTCTGGTGCAACTCATGATTATAGTGGGTGAAATTATCTTTTTTTAACTTGAAACAAAAAAATTTTCATCCCTAAATTCAATTGTGTAGGCCTCTTCAGTGTCTGACTCATCGCTGTATGCCATGTATTGGTGGCTCAGACGTAGATTACATATTCATCGCTGTGTGCCATGTATGGGTGGCCCAGACATAGATTAGGCATATTTATATTCATCACTGTATGCCATGTATGGGTGGCTCCGACATAGATTACATATTCATCGCTGTGTGCCATGTATGGGTGGCCCAGACATAGATAAGGCATATTTATATTCATCGCTGTGTGTCATGCATGGGTGGCTCAGACATAGATTACATATTCATCGCTGTGTGCCATGTATTGGTGGCTCAGACATAGATTACATATTCATCGCTGTATGCCATGTATGGGTGGCTCAGACATAGATTACATATTCATCGCTGGGTGCCATGTTTTGGTGGCCCAGACATAGATTAGGCATATTTATATTCATCGCTGTATGCCATGTATGGGTGGCTCAGACATAGATTACATATTCATCGCTGTGTGTCATGTATGGGTGGCCCAGACATAGATTACATATTCATCGCTGTGTGCCATATATGGGTGGCCCAGACATAGATTAGGCATATTTATATTCATCGCTGTATGCCATGTATGGGTGGCTCAGACATAGATTACATATTCATCGCTGTGTGTCATGTATGGGTGGCCCAGACATAGATTACATATTCATCGCTGTGTGCCATGTATGGGTGGCTCAGACATAGATTACATATTCATCGCTGTGTGCCATGTATGGGTGGCTCAGACATAGATTACATATTCATCGCTGTGTGTCATGTATGGGTGGCCCAGACATAGATCACATATTCATCGCTGTGTGCCATGTATGGGTGGCTCAGACATAGATTAGGCATATTTATATTCATCACTGTATGCCATGTATGGGTGGCTCCGACATAGATTACATATTCATCGCTGGGTGTCATATATGGGTGGCTCAGACATAGATTAGGCATATTTATATTCATCACTGTATGCCATGTATTGGTGGCTCAGACATAGATTACATATTCATCGCTGGGTGCCATGTATGGGTGGCTCAGACATAGATTACATATTCATCGCTGTGTGCCATGTATGGGTGGCTCAGACATAGATTACATATTCATCGCTGTATGCCATGTATGGGTGGCTCAGACATAGATAACATATTCATCGCTGGGTGCCATGTATGGGTGGCTCAGACATAGATTACATATTCATCGCTGTGTGTCATGTATTGGTGGCTCAGACATAGATAACATATTCATCGCTGTGTGCCATGTATGGGTGGCTCAGACATAGATTACATATTCATCGCTGTATGCCATGTATGGGTGGCTCAGACATAGATTACATATTCATCACTGTGTGCCATGTATTGGTGGCTCAGACATAGATTACATATTCATCGCTCTGTGCCATGTATGGGTGGCCCAGACATAGATTAGGCATATTTATATTCATCGCTGTGTGCCATGTATGGGTGGCTCAGACATAGATTAGGCATATTTATATTCATCACTGTATGCCATGTATGGGTGGCTCAGACATAGATTACATATTCATCGCTGGGTGCCATGTATGGGTGGCTCAGACATAGATTACATATTCATCGCTGTGTGCCATGTATGGGTGGCTCAGACATAGATTACATATTCATCGCTGTGTGCCATATATGGGTGGCTCAGACATAGATTACATATTCATCGCTGTGTGCCATGTATGGGTGGCTCAGACATAGATTACATATTCATCGCTGGGTGCCATGTATGGGTGGCTCAGACATAGATTACATATTCATCGCTGTGTGCCATATATGGGTGGCTCAGACATAGATTACATATTCATCGCTCTGTGCCATGTATGGGTGGCCCAGACATAGATTAGGCATATTTATATTCATCGCTGTGTGCCATGTATGGGTGGCTCAGACATAGATTACATATTCATCTCTGTGTGCCATGTATGGGTGGCTCAGACATAGATTACATATTCATCGCTGTGTGCCATGTATGGGTGGCTCAGACATAGATTACATATTCATCGCTGTGTGCCATGTATGGGTGGCCCAGACATATTTTAGGCATATTTATATTCATCACTGTATGCCATGTATTGGTGGCTCAGACATAGATAACATATTCATCGCTCTGTGCCATGTATGGGTGGCTCAGACATAGATTACATATTCATCGCTGTGTGCCATGTATGGGTGGCTCCGACATAGATTAGGCATATTTATATTCATCACTGTATGCCATGTATGGGTGGCTCAGACATAGATTACATATTCATCGCTGTGTGCCATGTATGGGTGGCCCAGACATAGATTAGGCATATTTATATTCATCACTGTATGTCATGTATGGGTGGCCCAGACATAGATTACATATTCATCGCTGTGTGCCATGCATGGGTGGCTCAGACATAGATTACATATTTATCACTGTGTGCCATGTATGGGTGGCCCAGACATAGATTAGGCATATTTATATTCATCACTGTATGTCATGTATGGGTGGCCCAGACATAAATTACATATTCATCGCTGTGTGTCATGTATGGGTGGCTCCGACATAGATTACATATTCATCGCTCTGTGCCATGTATGGGTGGCTCAGACATAGATTACATATTCATCGCTCTGTGCCATGTATGGGTGGCTCAGACATAGATTACATATTCATCGCTCTGTGCCATGTATCGGCGAGCTCAAACATAGATTAGGTGCGTTTGTTATGAAATTTCATAAAGATTTTTAAAAATATGGCAACTTGAAATTGAGGCAAATTTATAACTTTGATGTGATTGCTTAAAATCAATTTAATAATTTACAAGACCTTCCATGATCATGACTCTCAAATTTCATGATTTTCAAGCATAGAAAATGTAATTCTAAATTCCATGACCTTCCGTATAAGTGGGAACCTCGTACTCATGTATAAGGCAGTGGTTTCAGTCACGGTATAAATGACGCGTGTATAAGGCAGTGGTTTCAGTCACGGTATAAATGACGCGTGTATAAGGCAGTGGTTTCAGTCACGGTATAAATGACGCGTGTATAAGGCAGTGGTTTCAGTCACGGTATAAATGACGCGTGTATAAGGCAGTGGTTTCAGTCACGGTATAAATGACGCGTGTATAAGGCAGTGGTTTCAGTCACAGTATAAATGACTCATGTATAAGGCTTTAGTTTCAGTCACAGTATAAATGACGCGTGTATAAGGCAGTGGTTTCAGTCACGGTATAAATGACTCATGTATAAGGCAGTGGTTTCAGTCACGGTATAAATGACTCATGTATAAGGCAATGGTTTCAGTCACGGTATAAATGACGCATGTATAAGGCTTTAGTTTCAGTCACGGTATAAATGACGCGTGTATAAGGCAGTGGTTTCAGTCACGGTATAAATGACGCGTGTATAAGGCAGTGGTTTCAGTCACGGTATAAATGACGCGTGTATAAGGCAGTGGTTTCAGTCACGGTATAAATGACGCGTGTATAAGGCAGTGGTTTCAGTCACGGTATAAATGACGCGTGTATAAGGCAGTGGTTTCAGTCACGGTATAAATGACGCGTGTATAAGGCAGTGGTTTCAGTCACGGTATAAATGACGCGTGTATAAGGCAGTGGTTTCAGTCACGGTATAAATGACGCGTGTATAAGGCAGTGGTTTCAGTCACGGTATAAATGACGCGTGTATAAGGCAGTGGTTTCAGTCACAGTATAAATGACTCATGTATAAGGCTTTAGTTTCAGTCACAGTATAAATGACGCGTGTATAAGGCAGTGGTTTCAGTCACAGTATAAATGACTCATGTATAAGGCAGTGGTTTCAGTCACGGTACAAATGACGCGTGTATAAGGCAGTGGTTTCAGTCACGGTATAAATGACGCGTGTATAAGGCAGTGGTTTCAGTCACAGTATAAATGACTCATGTATAAGGCTTTAGTTTCAGTCACAGTATAAATGACGCGTGTATAAGGCAGTGGTTTCAGTCACGGTATAAATGACGCGTGTATAAGGCAGTGGTTTCAGTCACGGTATAAATGACGCGTGTATAAGGCAGTGGTTTCAGTCACGGTATAAATGACGCGTGTATAAGGCAGTGGTTTCAGTCACGGTATAAATGACGCGTGTATAAGGCAGTGGTTTCAGTCACGGTATAAATGACGCGTGTATAAGGCAGTGGTTTCAGTCACGGTATAAATGACGCGTGTATAAGGCAGTGGTTTCAGTCACGGTATAAATGACGCGTGTATAAGGCAGTGGTTTCAGTCACGGTATAAATGACGCGTGTATAAGGCAGTGGTTTCAGTCACGGTATAAATGACGCGTGTATAAGGCTTTAGTTTCAGTCACAGTATAAATGACGCGTGTATAAGGCAGTGGTTTCAGTCACAGTGAGTATAAATGACTCACGTATAAGGTGTTGGTTTCTTCAGGATGCCTTGTATAGGTCTCTGCGTTAGCGCTGTGGGGAGCGGAATTTCTCCGGGAAGTGGGATCTGTGATGGAACTGTTAACATAAGAACAATACACTTACAAAAACAACCAATTACAAAACAGCAATTACAAATAAAATACAACCCATCTCTGGTGATGTCATCAGTTCCAAAGGGAGCACATCTTAATCCTTATCCAGCTTGGTACATTTACTTAAATTTTCTCTCACTTGAGGTTATGTCTCGCTGTCACGATCCACTATCTCAAGTAGTTGAAAATTACTCACATTTGTTCAATTTGATACCAAACATTAACAAATCTTGATGTTTAACTCTTACAGCGCGGGGATCGACTTTAGTTGTCAGAATCTGACGTCTGTAGACGTCAGATTCTGACGACTAAAGTCGATCCCCGACTGTAAGAGTAAAAATATTTCTAATGGCCGTAGACCCATAACATGGGTATTCAAATCAATCAGAAAGAGCTAACTAAGACATTTATGATGATTTCAAATAGAAAAAGACCCTTTGATCTCCATGGTTTATGCAAAAAATGTCAGTGCTTTAAGGGTTAAACAGTCATTTCTTCCCCAATAACAGTGGTTTAATCGTCTTATCAAAATTATTAACCCTTACAACGCTGAATTTTTTTGTATTAACCACGGAAATCAAAGGTTTTTTTTCAATTTGAAATCATCATAAATGTCTTAGTTGGCTTTTTCTGTTTCATTTGAATACCTATGTTGTGGGTCTATGGCCATAATGTGACGCCCGAAGTGGAACACCACTGTATCTGTTCATGTCTTTTTCTTTACTAAAAGTACTAAATTCATGACTGCAGTTTTAGTCATAATTTCTGTGCTTTACTATTGTATTTTTCTTATATTGTAATTATCTATTGACAAGTGTTTCATACTATGTCTCCTGCAGTGTAATGAGGGAAGCACTAAAAGACGCATGCCAACACACACCACCGCATACCAGCATATACCAACGCATGCCACCCAATGCAACTATATTTCTGGTATCTATATGTTATCATCAGCTCAAATATTATTCCATAAAGCTAACTGCTAAATTTTATATTGATACAATCAGCCAAACGATCAAAATCCCCAGTTTTTATGTCCTTAACCGCATAGCCATAGGTACAGTTAGCGCTGGTAGTAGGCCCGAATCAGACTAATGAATGTTGGGCGACGTCTTGTTTCTGCTGGGATATATGTGCTGTAGGCCTATATCATTTAGTGTATGTGGCCGGATATGCAAATATAATAATAAAAATTAAACAGAACAAGACAAATAATAAACAAAATACTGTTCTTTCTTAGGTAAAAATGTATTATATACATATATGTTATGAACATTAGTCACACCAGTAGGCCTACTTATCATAAATATCTCCGATTTATGACAAGTCGCATAGTGAATTAGGCATATTCAATACAGTAGTGTATACACCAATTATATGTGCACCGAGTTAATATTTTTCTCAAGTTATGAATTTTTTAAATAAGTTATAAATGTAGGGAATAAACTGCACATATGCTGCTGTATAGACCGATTTGGACAAAACATTAGATGATGGTATGAGCATTAGTCACACCAGTACTCATCATAAATATCCTCGATTTATGACAAGTTGCAGATTGAATTGAACATATTCAATACAGTACACGACATAACTGCTGAATTAAGTTAATTTCATTGAATAATTAAATTATTAAGATTAACTCAAGTATTAAGATGAAATCAAGTACAAAATCAAGTACATGCGAAACAAAAACACTTCGCCATAAAAAGACACATTTCTGAATTCTATATTCAGAAACGTCGATTTAACAAAGCTGAACTTTGTATCAGTGCAAATTAACAACATGTCTACCGGCTTCCCAAATGAATAAGTTTGCGAATTTGTGTGCGATCATAATATAATATGTCATTATTTTCAGTAATCAGTAGGTTTCTTGGTGGTATTTATTACATGGCCGTACGACCAAGAAGTTAAGAATTTCCATTAGGATGGTTATCACATGGTAACACATATCTGTCTACTAACGTACTCCGTACATATTTATGTATATAATGTTACAAAATTGCTTAATTTCGAAATTTTCACAGTTTTAATTTAGCCGTTAGAGGCATATATAGGGCCTATAAGTCAACAGTGTGACAGCGGGATGCTGGCCGAAACGCGTGAAAGAGTTTAAAGGGTTAACATTAAGGCTAATTGTTTTGTGACGTAACTGCCGATTTGATTGTACTCGACACATTAACCCTAAAAGTGCTAAGATCCTGGCATATAGCCATATAGCTGTTATATGCAAACACAAGTAATATAACATTTATTGGTAAATATGGTAAATATGAATACAAAATATGATAATCAGCTGTTATAGCCGTAATATGCCATGTGGCTATAATTATTATATGCAATAATTCGATAACGAATCTTCATAAAGTACCGAGGTACAATGATTTAACATGTTTAAGTGGCATCGAAACCAGGTACTTATCCACAATTCAAGCCGTTGACAACGAGCCAGTCAGCCATTGTTGGTTTTATGCTGGGCCAACGTCCTAGATGGTGTTCCAACCTTAAACCAACAATGGCTCAACAATGGCTCAATGTCTTGTGCTTGCTTCATTGTCATTACTGCTATTGAGTGACAATCACACCTCCTCATCAATGAAGAAGATTAAGATATTACAGCATAATATATTACAGCATGAAAACGCAAATTCATATTTTTTAATTGTGACCATACAGACATGTAGGCCTAATAAATGTCACCAGAAAGCTTATTCAATTCTGAAAATAATGATATAAATTACATTATAATAGCATGCAAACGCGCAAGTTCTTTATTTGAAAAGAAATGCAGGACGTAGCCTCATAGGCCGTATAATGACTTAACTTAATGCCGGCGACAATGGTTTTATTTTTTATTATTCAAATAGTAATACTATATGGAGTTCAGTTATGTTATTATTATTATTATTTTTAAATAATTATTTATATATAGCGTTGTTGTATGTTAATTGAAATTTTATCTTGAATGTTGAACGTTTCATTCACATTTTCATGTTTCCACTATTATTCTATACAAGTAACAAGTATATACATGTGAGTATATAAGGCATTATAAATAAACAACCAATAAATAAACATATGCAGTCGATGACATTTTGCGAGCGATTCCTTTGAAAAGGTGTTATCTTTCATGTTGCCGGCTCGCCAAGGGTGTGTTCACATATGGCGAGACGGTGAGACAATTAGCGGCATCACTTCAGCACAATAATGGTCAAGCATGACACCTTTTGCGTGCTACAATTAAAAAAATTAGGATCTATGTGTGGGAAAAAAATAAAAATTGTGTTGTATGCTGATATCAGCAGCACATTTTAGTAATAAATGAATCTGACCTAACTTTTATTCACTTATATATAACATCGCTATACGTTTCTGTTATAAATCATGCCGCAGTTTTGTCAGTAGAGTACGACATTCATAATAATTGAAGGGCTCCATGCAATAACCTGTTAAGCGCCATTAACAAGTTCTTGCTGATAACGACGGATTTAAGGTGCTGAGGTAGGGAAGATTATTGTGTAAAAAATCTTAGCTCTACGACTATTATAAAGCACTTTTCTCAGAATCAAGTACATGTTTATGGCTATTAACGTTAGTGAGACAAATTTCCCTATAAGAAAACTGTTAAGCGCGTTTACCAGTAAATATTACTAAATAACATGTAACAAATCCCACCGGTAAACGCACTTAACATGTTTTTGCAAATAATAGAATAAAAAATCAGAAATGGTAAGCACCATTAACATGATTTTACAAATATCAACACGTTTAATTTTGAATGTGCAAAAGTATTCAGATGAATGGTTATGAAGTCGCTGTGTCACAGATATCCAATCGATATCCATGATGTCTGGAAAAAATTGCATAAGGCGATAAATGGTAATGTTATTTACCATACAATATTGTGATATTTAACTGGAAGACTATTGACAAATACTAGTTAACAAACTTGTGCGCAAGGCATGCTGAGAGTCTTAGATATGATTACTAAACTTACTTTACCAATATTATTGATAAACAAACTTATTTTACGCGGAAGCTCTTGAAGGAAAAAAAATATTGAACTCAAACTTTGAAGTCGTTTTTCTCAAAACTATAAAACATGCACTTAACAGGTTCTTGTACGGAGTCATTCAATTGTCAGTTAAATTTATCACGAATAAAAAGATTTCAAATTATAAGTTTCTATAAACACTCTGGTATATTGTTGCGACTTCTATCATGTCTGACCAAAAAAGTACAATATGAAAATATATTTTTCTCTGTGAAAAATTAGTTTTTTTGTACGAAAAATGATATGATACAGTATCAGGTATGTTTTATTTACGGATACAAACAATAAAATTATTGTTAAGACTTATTTGTTAAGACTTAGCGGTGTGGATGACACCAAGTGTGGGAAATATAAACTACGCCCATTGATAATACATTGCAATGCATAGCGCTCGTTGACAGACTTTAAAATGCCGAATTAGGCAAGTTATAATTAATATTTTTTCACAAAATTTGGTCTATAGATACACTCCGCAGGATGTACTTAATACGATAGACTTTCAAATTTATAGTTTCTATATCGTCTACTCCGTCTTTTAGTTGGTATGCGCTGGTATGCATACCGGCGTATACCGCCCATTGATAATACATTGCAATGCATAGCGCTCATTGACGGACTTTAAAATGCCGAATTAGGCAAGTTATAATTATATTTTTTTCACAAAATTTGGTATATACACTCCGTAGGATGTATTAAATACGATAGACTATAAAATGTATGGTTCTTATGTCGTCTACCCCGTCTTTTCGCTGGTATGCGTTGGTATGCGCTGGTATGTGGTGGCATGCGTCTTTTAGTGTAACCGGTGTAATGATGTTGAGTAGGACGTGTTCACCCACTGTCAGTATGTAATGGCAGTGACAGTACATGTATTAGTGTCAGTTTAGACAACCCTTTTGTAAACACGAAATTTGACTACTAATCTAAAACTAAGCTAAAACTTATTGCCTGATGTGCTATTGT
Organism: Flabesymbios commensalis; assembly: GCA_964017125.1. Taxonomy (NCBI): domain Eukaryota; kingdom Metazoa; phylum Annelida; class Polychaeta; order Terebellida; family Flabelligeridae; genus Flabesymbios; species Flabesymbios commensalis. The sequence goes on along the minus strand of OZ024904.1, from coordinate 110,441,507 downwards.
TTTTATATGTTTAATTTCCATAATTTATATTGTTTATCGATGTGTATTCACGCTGTAGTGAGTGAAAGTTTGTGTTTTTATTCAAGTCGATTTGAGCGGACATTGTGCAGTGTGAGCGATAATAGAAGGAGTTAGGATTTAACCCGTTTTATCGCTTCAGCAGTGTTGTAAACTGAGTAATTTTTATTGTGAAAGGTACAGCGTCCTAATAGATTATTTTAGGTATACAAGTCAGAATATTTTACGCTCATATTGTGTTAGGGTTGACTTAGAGAAATTAATAGTTATTTTTGTTATTTTTAATGTTGCATGGGGCCTCATTACGATTTCCACAGATTTTTACATTGTTTACATTATTTCCGAGGGCTGTTTATTCGATCGTTTTATGATATGAGTGATGTAATTTAACTATTTGAGAATGTTTCATATTTTGATGTGATAGGTGGGTAGGTCTAGTCAGAAATTTTGGCTAGATCTAGGAGTTGTGCAATGTTTAGCTATTTTAATAACGAAGGACTATTTTTAGGTTGTGATTACGTTTTGGGGTGTTTTAAATAATATAAAACGTTTATAGATTGGTGGCTATTATTAGTTGTTAGTATTTAGCAAGTTAAGGTGATTTTTTTTATGATGACGTCACGTCCAGTGAGCTAGTGCATAAATAGCAGCCCCTCAGTGCTGCTGTTGGTAGATGGCTCCCACAGCCCTACCAATGAAGACCAGAAAATCTCTCCCTCTCTCAGTATGAAGACGCCAGCTATTAGGTTGGACAATGATGACCTCTCTCCATGTGAAGACGCCAGCTAGGGTTGGCAATGATGAATTAGGAAAGTGAAGAGTGAGGAAGTTGGCTACAAAGCGATGCCATAAAGTGATGTTCAGTATTAAATTCCCCCTATGAAGTCGAAGATACAAGTGTACAACTTGTCTATGAAGTTGAAGATACAAGTGCCCAGCTTGTTTATGAAGATATCTATTAGTTAGTGGGCTTTATAAGCCTAGATTGTCCCCTTTTTGTTGACCTGAGGGATAATTCGTCGGGCCATAATAGTTCTCCTATGCGTAGAATGTGCTAAGTGATTTTAGTCGTGAGTCATGTTGCATAGAAGTATTGATTTATGGTTTATATAGACCTTTCATTTAGGATTTGTTATTTACTCACGAATTTAGGTCAGCAATCTGTGTGGGTTATGACATTGAGCGGGGCTCAATGCTGTTTTTATGGAACCCTTGGGCATACAGATGATTTAAACTACAGTAGAATCCCGTTATAGCGCGAATCGTTACACCGCGATATCGGTTATAACGCGGTCCGCGCGTGGACCCCGTTTTTTACAGACAGATAGCATCGCTTCAAAAATATTGTACACAATTGATTTATTGAATTAATTTTGCCAATAAATGATAAATTAAATATTGTATATTTCCAATTCATTATTTATTCCGTTCATTTATAATAAATACAAAGTTATATCTAGCACATAGCATCTACGACTGCCACGTATAGCGTGTCCATATATATAGCTATAGAGCGATCCACTTATAACGCGGTCCCGTTTTTTGGACCCCAACTACCGCGTTATAACGGGATTCTACTGTATTATTTAAATTAGTTAGTATTTTAAGTTTGGTGTTTGATGCAATTCGCTGTAGCATGAGATTTAATTCCTGCGATGTGTGGTTCCAGTGATGTTTTTATAGTTATTTGGTTACTTTGAGGTCTTCACTAGTAAATTGTTAGATTGATATGAATTGGCAGTTTTACGTGTGGTGGTATTAAATATTAGGCATATTTAATATCGCGTTTCACATTAGTTTCAGATAAGTAGCTCAGTGGGACTGAGCTTGGTTGTTGACCGTGTTTAGGAATAGCCAATGATTAGAATCTTGCCTTTGCTGAGCAAATTATATTTGACAGCAGGATTCGCAATGTTGCGAGTGGGTTGGTAGCATCAGCAATAGAGCTTCCTCCAGACTAGATTGGGTTATGTCCTAGATCAGTTGAAGCCACAGTTTTACAGACCCGTACCTTTAGTGATAGTTACTAAAACATATACTGGGTGGACAGTAGAGAAAGTGGGAAATGTGTTGAGAAAGTTATTCTGTTTCAAAGTTAAGAGTATTTGAGTAGTAAAATCACTGACAGTAAAGTGCTGTAATGTGTTGGTTTATATACAAGCCATGATTTCAATTGTCATATACAGACATATGTACGAGATGTAAATAATGAGCGTGTATTGCTCCTGTCTGAGAATTCTGTGATTGTAGTTGTGGCATGTTCTTTTTGTGTATATAATAAAGTATTTTTATTCTTGAATGCGTACTCTTAATATTTTGCATCATTGTTGCTTAATAATTCTGAAGCGTTTTCTTAACCGTTTTGAAGCGTTTTCTTTGTAATTATTTGGCGTTTTATGGACATATTTTAAGATGCGTATTTTTATTTGATGTCTAATAACATCTGGTGTCAGAACCTGATTTTCATTCTCAGTAAACTTTTCATTGTTTATTTGAGAGTGATTTCTATTATTTCATTAGGATTGAGTCGTTTGGAGAGTAGTGACTGAGGGTCATTATAATTTAAATATGTTACCGTTCGCGCACCCATCCTTTACCGCTCGGGCAGTGTGCGAGCGAGTGTACTCAGCATCCTGCGAGAGAGTCGCCTGAGGGCCGAGTGCCGTCACAATAATAAATATTTTTTCTTGCAGCGCGGGGACCGACTTTTATACGTCGATGTCAGATTCTGACGTATAAAGTCGATCCTGCACTGAAAGGGTTAAAACTAACTTTTGTGGTGATTAGCTGGCAAAGGGTTAACCATCTTCCAAAATTAACCGTTTTATGCCTGTTATACATACACACAATAACTTTAACCGTCGGTCCCATCTATATTTTTCTCACACTACCCGCAGTGATTTTCACTATGAGACGTATATCTGTATCGGCCCGTATCGCACTCTAGCTATAGTTGAACTACAATATAGGCAGTTATATCATTATGTGACTTGATCGTGTGAGAAAATACAAACGTTGTTAATTTTCTGTGCGATATGGGAAAATACAGCACTAAGGTGCACCTTATTCATTGGACGAGTGCTGTATTTTTCCATAACGAACTCAAATGAACACTGTTTGCATATCGTCTTTTTCATTAAAACGCACAATAAATACCAGCCTTTTAACATGTTAGGGATAAAATGTGTCATCAATCTACAATATTTCAAAATTGCTGACCTCCTTTTTGTCAAATCTGAATAATTTGAAGTTGTGGATCATATCAGCGAAACACAGCTCCAGGTGGGTGAAAATTTCAATAAAAAAATTTGGCGTTCAAAGGGTTAAAAGTATTGTTTAACAAGAGCACACTCGATAATAGCCCGCCGCCGAATTATGATAAAGAAAGTAAAGTCGAATGTCATCACGTAAATAACAACGCAAGATATAAATGGTATGTTAAACTAGCCGCTTTTCAAGTTATCGCGCCCACAAGGTCAAATTATGGACGTAAAATAAATGTGAAAAATCGCAATAAGTCGACCATTTTGATTTTTTTACCGCCCATTATTGAGCTTGTCCAAGAACTGCTTATTAGTAACATGCATAACAAACTTGAAGAGGATACTTGTGAAAATGTTGAAGTTATCGTGCCTACAAGGTCAAATTATTGACGTAAAATGAGAAAAATCACAATAAATCGGCCATTTTGAATTTTTTTTCAGCCATTATTGAACTTGTCCAAGAACTACTTATTAGTAGCATGCATAACAAATTTGAAGAGGATATGTGAAAAACTTTTCAAGTTATCGCGCCCACAAGGTCAAATTATTGACGTAAAATGAGAAAAATCACAATAAATCGGCCATTTTGAATTTTTTTTCAGCCATTATTGAACTTGTCCAAGAACTACTTATTAGTAGCATGCATAACAAATTTGAAGAGGATATGTGAAAAACTTTTCAAGTTATCGCGCCCACAAGGTCAAATTATTGACGTAAAATGAGAAAAATCACAATAAATCGGCCATTTTTTTTTTTTTTTCAGCCATTATTGAACTTGTCCAAGAACTACTTATAAGTAACATACATAACAAATTTGAAGAGAATATGTGAAAAACTTTTCAAGTTATCGCGCCCACAGGGTCAAATTATTGACGTAAAATGAGAAAAATCGCAATAAATCGGCCATTTTTTTTTTTTTTCAGCCATTATTGAACTTGTCCCAAGAACTACTTATTAGTAACATGCATAACCAATTTGAAGAGGATATGTGGAAAACTTTTCAACTTATCGCGCCCACAAGGTCAAATTATTGACGTAAAATGTGAAAAATCGCAATAAATCGGCCATTTTTTTTTTTTTCGGCCATTATTGAACTTGTCCGAGAACTGGTCATTAGTAACATGCATAACAAATTTGAAAAGGATATGTGAAAAACTTTTCAAGTTATCGCGCCCACAAGGTCAAATTATTGACGTAAAAGTTGAAAAATCGCAATAAGTCGGCCATTTTGAATTTTTTTTCAGCCATTATTGAACTTGTCCGAGAAGTGGTCATTAGTAACATGCAAAACAAATTTGGGAAGGAAACATGAAAAACTTTTCAAGTTATCGCGCCCACAAGTAAATGTTAACGCCGACGCCGACGCCGACGCCGCCGAACTTCAATTGCAATAGCCCACCTTTTTTAATTAAAATTAAAAGGCGGGCTAAAAAAGTAACAAGTGCTACAACGATTTTCCTGAGAAACAAATCAGTTCCAAAAATGGCCCGATATCCTCAAAAAATTATCAGTTCTGCAAATCATGCCCATAAAATGTAATTGTAAGGTTAGAAGTCAAAAACTTTTTACATTAGCGTCTGGAAACCATCAATTCAGGCTGATTTTCGTACGTTTTTTGGCCACCAGAGGGCCGATAATAAACCAATTTTCGGGAAAAACTAATCAGGTCTGGCCCTAACCCCCATGAGTGTTAGTGGAAGGTTAGAAGTTGTTTGGTTGAGAAACTTTGACTATATTGCCCGGAAACAAAGTGTTACAGACGACAGACAGACAACAGCGTTTATAGAGCTGCTAGGTCGCAGCTTAAAATAACTGTCAAACACTAATTATTGTTAAAAAATTACTGTGATTAACTGCCACCGCTTGCATGCTAGGTGCCTCAGGCAGTGATATAGAGGGTTCATACATTATTTTGACTTACTGGCTTGCATACAAGACACCTCAGTGTTGTAGAGGGAGCATACATTATTTTTCCTTACTGGCTTGCATGCTTGGTGCCTCAGTGCTATACAGGGAGCATATATTATTTTGCCTTACTGGCTTGCATGCTAGGTGTCTCAGGTGGTGTTATAGAGGGAGCATACATTATTTTGCCTTACTGTCTTGCGTGCTTGGCGTCTCAGTGATATAGAGGGCTCATACATTATTTTGACTTACTGGCTTGCATACAAGACACCTCAGTGTTGTAGAGGGAGCATACATTATTTTTCCTTACTGGCTTGCATGCTTGGTGCCTCAGTGCTATACAGGGAGCATATATTATTTTGACTTACTGGCTTGCATGCTTGGTGCCTCAGGCATTGCTATCAAGGGAGCATACATTATTTTGTCTTACTGGCTTGTGCCTCAGCAGTATAGAGGGGGCATACATTATTTTGACTTACTGGCTTGCATGCTAGGTGCCTCAGGCATTGCTATCAAGGGAGCATACATTATTTTGACTTACTGGCTTGCATGGTAGGCGCCTCAGGCAGTGCTATCAAGGGAGCATACATTATTTTGACTTACTGGCTTGCATGGTAGGCGCCTCAGGCAGTGCTATCAAGGGAGCTTACATTATTTTGACTTACTGGCTTGCATGCTTGGCGCCTCAGCAGTATAGAGGGAGCATACATTATTTTGACTTACTGGCTTGCATGCTAGGTGCCTCAGGAATTGACATCAAGGGAGCATACATTATTTTGACTTACTGGCTTGCATGCTAGGTGCCTCAGGAATTGACATCAAGGGAGCATACATTATTTTGACTTACTGGCTTGCATGCTTGGCGCCTCAGCAGTATAGAGGGAGCATACATTATTTTGACTTACTGGCTTGCATGCTAGGTGCCTCAGGAATTGACATCAAGGGAGCATACATTATTTTGACTTACTGGCTTGCACACTAGATGCCTCAGCAGTATAGAGGGAGCATACATTATTTTGACTTACTGGCTTGCATGCTAGGTGCCTCAGGAATTGAGATCAAGGGAGCATACATTATTTTGACTTACTGGCTTGCACACTAGATGCCTCAGCAGTATAGAGGGAGCATACATTATTTTGACTTACTGGCTTGCATGCTTGGCGCCTCAGGAAGTGGAATCTGGTCAATCTGAACTCTCTCGGCGTTCTTCACTTGTTCTACAACAGACATTATTACATGGTTAAAACATACTGGAGTCATGCACTGATAGACACATATAAACATAGATCTTTTCAAACTGCTTTAAAAATGAATAAAATTTCATTAAATTTGATAAAAAGTTGTTTGTGCCCAGTTTTTCAAAAGATTCATTTAAGATACGTTGTGTTTTCATTAACCCCTTAAGTCTTAATGAAGCATTAAAGCATCATTTTACATCCCTGAAAACAAACTAAATTTTCGTACAACCAAAGGTTTTAGAATGAAAATTTCCATGAAACTGTTTTACCAATACATGGCTATTTTCTTTATTTTTTCACCCACCTCAAGTCATCTTCATCCACTACAAGTCGAGAATTACGGCAGCAATTTGCGGCTTGTAGTGGATGAAGATGACAATGGTAAAGTCAGGCTGGAAAGGTACATATTTTTCTTTCATTTGAAGCTGGAACTAGTGTGAGCCATTCCAGCTTCCAATGGATGAAAAATAAGAAAAACTAATTAAGCCGAGCAATAGTTCAACCCTCAACCCTTAAAGTGCTGAATTAATTTGTGAAAAACATCGCAACCAAATGTTTTTTTTAAATTGAAATCATCATAAATGTCTTCATTAGCTCTGTCTGATTCATTCGAATACCTATGTTATGTGTCTACAGCCATTAGAAATATTTTTTCTCTTACAGTGCGGGGATCGATTTTAGACGCTACAGACATCAGATTCTGACGACTAAAGTCTATCCCAGCGCTGTGCGCTACAGACGTCAGATTCTGACGACTAAAGTCTATCCCAGCGCTGTAAGGGTTAAGCTGCCAATCATGACTATGGTCATTTTTAAGCTCTTTTATTAACTGTTTAAATAACTGGTATTGGGAACGAAATATGAACCTAAACATCAAGGTTTGCAAATGTTTGCTCTCTAATTAAATAAATATTTGTAATTGTAATTTTCACCCACTTGAAGGTGAGTGAAAATTAAAATTACTGTACATTTGGTAGTTTTCGGTGTTTAAATTTTCACGAATTTCTGATTTGGGACTTTTCACAAAAATTAGAATTTGCGAACTTTTATTTTTCTCGCTCTATTATAATGATAATTTTCGCGAGATTCTTGAATTCGCAAATTTGTCCTCCTCGTAAAATTTGCGAAAATTGAAACCTTACGAAAATTACCAGATCTACAGTAATTAATTTAACACTTTAAGGGTTAATATTATGACATTTTCCAAACCTTTCAGTCCTCCACAAAAGGAAATTGAAGTTGTGTGTCATCACCCAGACCCACAACCTCAAGTGGGTGAAAATGACTCATATTTCTTTAATTTTCTACTAAATATTTGCACCTTTTGCTGTTTGAACAATCATTTAATTCCAAATAACATTGATTTACTCGTCTAATAAAAAAAATAAAAAATGATTGTGTTCTTGTTTAGTGGTGTAAGGGTTCACGGGAAGGTAAGCAATAAAGGAGAGTATATAAATCTGACCGAAGTAGATCTGCATCTCCATCCGTTTCCTCTCGTATTCTGTGTAATTCTTTTTCAGCTCCAAAGCCAAATCTAAATCTTCACGTTCCTAGAATTGCAAAAAAAAATACATTTTAGTCAGCGTTTGATTTGTCTTCGCTATCTAAAAAATATAAGAATTTAGGCCACTTGAGATGTAATGTAATTCTGAGTATAAAAATGAGTTAGAGGAAGCGTCATAATGGGCAATATGCTTTACTACATAACAACAAGTCTAACTTCTGAAATACACATGATTATGCAAAATGTTAAGGGCTGCTGGGATTTGACCAGAAAATAGAGTGTGCAAAATTTCATGCAAATTGGTTTTCAGTAACAGGGCTGGGCCAATTGTCACTATGTCGAGCATCAGAGCGAAAGGCAAGGGCAAAACGCACCAGAGGGTTATATTGCGTGACAGGAATGACTCCAGAAATCAGCCATATGTATGTAGACAGGCTACAGAATAGAATTGTATGGATGCAAAGTGATCCAAGTCATCACAGGCTGCACACAGTTTTTTTTCTTGTGCCCATTTTAATCAGTGTATAGCGCCAATCAATGCAACTTTTGACCAGACCTGCAGTAACTGACGTCTAAAACGGTCCCAGTGCTCAAAGAGTTGATATTGATCCACTGTCTTTGATGCTTGTCCAACATAATTTGCAATAATCAAACATAGGATGAATATAATAATATAGTCCAACTTACATACATCATAATAACTCTGCCATAATTTTCTCAAGCATTAGGCTTAGGGTTTCACTTACATACATTCTAATGACTCTGTCGTAGGTTTCTTTCAGTTTCTTCCGCTTATCCTTCAGAACTTTCTCGTTCAGCTTCGGAGGCTGCGTCGGATCATACTCTGCAAAATATATGTTAAATAAAAAAATAGATGTGACTGTTTTCGGTGCAGAAAACATTAAAAGCATTCCCCCTACATGACTCAAACTAGGAGAGATTGCCACAATAAAAAAATCTAACTAAAAAATTACCCCCCACCTTGTCCTCCGTCAGTCATCTTGTTTTTAATGAGTTACAGTAGAACCTGCTAGGAGCAGCCAACCTTGTGACACAGAAAAAGTGGCCTTTTAAAGCAGGTGGCTGCACATAGGAGGTTTATTTGCATACAAAATGCCATTTTGGGGAATGACCCCGTGACCTCCCATAGGAGGTTGGCTGCTCATAAGAGTGGCTGCTCATAACAGGTTCTACTGTATACCCAAAAGTTAATCAGATCATTAGAAATGCCTAGAGAACCACTGCATCAGAAACACCAAGATAATCACCATATCAAATTTGAATGCGATCCAACCAGGTTCATAAGATATTGCATTGACAAGCTTTATGGTTGGCTATTTTTTTTTAATATGTCCTCGGTCGGCCATCTTGTTTTTAATGGATTCTTTGCAAAAGTTAATCAGAAATGGCCAGAGAACCACCACATCAAATTTGAATGCGATCCAACCAAGGGTTCATAAGATATCACACACACAACCTTTTTTAGAGGCAATTTTTTCAAAATGTCTTTGTTAGAAATCTTTTTTATAATGAATTCCTCCCAAAAATTAATCAGCTCATCAGAAATACACAGAGAACCACCCAGTAAAATTTGAATGGGATCCATTCAACGGTTAATAGGATATCGTGCCCGCAAGCTTTCTGGACAGACATCTTGGAAAATGTCCGCTTATAGCTTGGTACCCCAAAAAATATATGTGAAGAATTGCCCAGGCACATAGGTCATGTCTGTGAAAAATAAACAAAATTGATGAGTTAACTTCTTAGTGAGAGCTGAGTTCCTCATAAGGCTACAGCGGCGGCGGAGACAGTAAAATGCTAAACACTATAAGCATCCCCATAGCATCGCAATTTCCAGCTTCAAATGATGAAAAATATTTCCATCAATGAAAAATAAACACCAACTGAAATAAATTATTTGATTAACTGTTTCTACTTTTCATTATTTGAAGCTGGAATTGCTAACGCAATTTCCAGCTTCAAATGAATGAAAAATACTATTATTTTTTAAAAAATAAACACCAACTGAAATGAATTATTTGATTAGCTGACCATCTTTTCCAAAGTATTTCATCAATTTCATTAATTTCAGTGTCGAATTTAGATTAACAGAAAATTAAAATAGGATAGTTCTGTAAATTTGATAATTTAATTTTTCTCCACGACTTCAAGTGGGTGAAAATTACTTGTGTTCAGATAGAAAATACCTTATGTTTGTGAAGTTTGAAATCATTTCTGCTTCAAATTTTTATGTTTGAAGCAGAAATAAAAAGTCTGAAAACAGCTATAGCACCTAATATAAATGCTGCTTGGTCTCTGTCCATACACACCATTTTCTACTGCTCACCTTCTGAATTGAACTACACAATTGAGTTAACATTAAGCCAGCACCACAGTGTTAGCTAGGATTGGGCCGACAGGGTGTGTGAAAAAATTTTAAGGTGTGTAACAGGGTGTGTAACAACCCCTATATAATAAGCAGGCAGTTTTGACAGGGCGTGGTAGTGAATTCTAGGGTGTGTTCAGACGGTTTTGGGCGTGCAAAACACGCCCACACGCCCTGTTAGCTAACACAGTGCCCACCATTGATTTAGTGTGTTGTGTTGACATTTTAGGGTGAATTGAGAAATGAACATGTCAACATGGGTATTGTTACGCAATGCAGTGCATTACTATAATCAATTTTTTTTTAGCTTTACTGAGTAATTATGTAAATACGCAGCTTATCTGTAGCACTATGTTAACTAAAAAAAGCACTATGACTTCTCGTTGTAAAAAAACAGATCTTTTATATTTAGCCTCCAAAGCTCTGATGTTGACAATTTGAATGGGACTAACCCTTCAGCACTGTGTAACGTCACTGAGTTGGTGTGCGTTACTCACCCATTTTATCGATCACCTCCATATCGTCAAGCAGCTTGGACGGATCCTTCCCCTTTAGCACCGCTTGACGAACCATCATGCGCTGCTTCTTGTTCTGAAAATCAAAACACACAATATCAATCAGTTTTTTACCCTTAGAGCACTGATGTCGACTATAATATCTTTTCTGCGTTTCAACCCTTAGAGTTTTATTGTCTTCATCAGAGCACTGATAGCAACTATAATATTTTTTGTGTTTTAGACAGAGTAGTCTTTCTCAGTTTCAACCACCAGAGCACTGATGTCGACAATAGTACGGTAGTCATTCTGTGTTTTAATTAGATTTCTTATTCTATCTAATTCTATCAGTTATTTTGCGTAAATGTGAAAATTAGGTTTTTTTATTCCTGAGGTCATATCCTATACAAAAGTAGAAGCTAGATATTGTGTCAATAATTCCACCTTAACCCTTGTGCTGCTGAATTGTTTTTGAGTATTTTTAAGTCATTTGAAGCTGGAATTGCTAACGCAATTTCCAGCTCCAACTGAACAAAAATATTAAGATTTTCAAACATATATATCTTCTAAATTGTGTTATTTGACTAACTGAGTAACTATGACAAACTATTATCAATTTCAGTGACATATTAATTCTCTTAAATTATGCTTAAAACTGTATATATCCGGGAGTAGCAAAATGATAAAGTATGTTTCTATTCATAAAAATGGGCATCTTATAGCCTAAATTATTTAATGAAATGAACATCTACAAAAAATAAATTACTTTCATTTTAACCCTTAGAGTTTTAATGTCTTCATCAGAGCACTGATAGCAACTATAATATTTTTTGTGTTTTAGACAGAGTAGTCTTTCTCAGTTTCAACCACCAGAGCACTGATGTCGACAATAGTACGGTAGTCATTCTGTGTTTTAATGAGATTTCTAATTCTATCTAATTCTATCAGTTATTTTGCGTAAATGTGAAAATTAGGTTTTTGTATTCCTGAGGTCATATCCTATACAAAAGTGGAAGCTAGATATTGTGTCAATAATTCCACCTTAACCCTTGTGCTGCTGAATTGTTTTTGAGTATTTTTAAGTCATTTGAAGCTGGAATTGCTAACGCAATTTCCAGCTCCAACTGACAAAAAATATTAAGATTTTCAAACATATATATCTTCTAAATTGTGTTATTTGACAAACTGAGTAACTATGACAAACTATTATCAATTTCAGTGACATATTAATTCTCTTAAATTATGCTTAAAACTGTATATATCCGGGAGTAGCAAAATGATAAAGTATGTTTCTATTCATAAAAATGGGCATCTTATAGCCTAAATTATTTAATGAAATAAACATCTACAAAAAATAAATTACTTTCATTGAAAATCATTTGTCAGATGGAACATGTATAAGTCACTAGAAGTTAACCCTTAAAGCGCTGATATAATTTATGAAAACCTTGGAGGCTAAAGAGTATCTTTTAATTTGAAATCATCATAACTGTATTAGTTAGCTCTTACCGATTCATTCGAATACCTATGTTATGAGTCTACGGCCATTAGAAATATATTTACTCTTACAGTGCGGGGATAGACTTTAGACGTCGACTAAAGTCTATCCCCGCACTGTAAGAGTTAAAGTGTAAACTGCTGAGCTGCTAATTGTTTGTTTCTATTTTTAATTCATTTGAAGATGGAATTCTTCACTTAATTTTCAGCATCAAATGGAAGAAAAATATTTATATTTAGCTAAAAAAGGCGGCTTCAAAATTGAATGAGCATTAATCAATTACTGACATTTTTTAAAATTAAGGCGACATGTTATTTTCTTCAACCCTTGTTCTGCTAGACCCTCATATAAATGGGTTAAAAATGCCACAAAAATTAATAAAATAGTCTGTGGTGATCCATTCATCAAAACATTCAATTTTCATAAAAATACTTAGTTTGTCATCATTTGAAGCTGGAAATTGCGCTAGCAATTCCAGCTTCAAATGATGAAAAATAGTAACAAACAACAACTGACAATTCATCAGCACAAGACTATAACTCTTCAACCGCTAAATTAAACCTTTCAAGCCTGAATTTACCACAGTCATCTTCATCTACTACAAGCCGCGAATTGCTGTCGCAATTCTCGACTTGTAGAGGATGAAGATGATTTGCTGTGATTTAAAAATTAAAGAAAATTGCCATGTATTGGTGAACCAGTTTCATGGGAATATTCATTCTAAAACCCTTGGTTGTAGTAAAATTAAGTCTGTTTTCAGGGATGTAAAATGATGCTTTTTTTAATGCATCATGAGGGCTTAAAGGGTTAATTAAATTAAATAAATTTTATTTTCTATAACTGTGATTTAAAATGGCTAATAAAACAGAATAAAAATGACTATAGTCGCACTTAGCACTTACAGGTTTAACCTTTTTAGTGCGGTGACCGCCTTCATATGTCAGAATCTGATGTGTTTATACGGCAGATTCTGACGACTAAAGACGCTCCCCGCACTGAAAGATTTAAACAATTTATTATTGGTCATAGACTAAGACCCATAACATAGGTATTCAAATGAAGCGGAAATGCTAACATAAGACATTTATGATTTTAAATTGATGGCCGAAAAGGCGGCCATTTTAAATTTGATCAAGTCAAATTTTTTCAAGATGCATCCTCATCTGAAATCTCACATTTTGTTTTACAGTAATGGTCTAGCCATCTAGCACGGTTGACCAAATAACGGCCATGTGAAAGTGAATAATGGCCGATAAGCGGCCATTTTGAATTTTATAGAGTCGAATTTTTTCAAGATGCATCCTCTTCTGAAATCACACATTATGTTTTATAGTAATGGTCTAGCCATCTAGCACGGTTTACCAAATAACGGCCATGTGAAAGTGAATAATGGCCGATTGGCGGCCATTTTGAACTTAGACGAGTTGAATTTTTTCAAAATGCATCCTCTCCTGAAGCCTTACAATTTGTTTTATAGTAATGGTGTAGATATCTTGAGCGGTTTTCATGATATTCCACAATATCAGGCCTGTCGAGGTGAATAATGGCTGATAGGCGGCCATTTTGAATTTCATCAACTTCAAATTTTTCAAGATGCATCCTCTCCCGAAACCTTACAATTTATTTGATATTAATGGTGTAGCTATCTTGAGCGGTTTTCATGATATTCCGCAATATCAGGCCTGTCAAGGTGAATAATGGCCGATACTAAGGCGGCCATTTTTAATTTTATCGAATTTTAATTTTTCAAGATGCATTCTCTCCTGAAACCTCACAATTTGTTTTATAGTAATAGTGTAGCTATCTTGAGCGGTTTTCATGATATTCTGCAAAATCTTTCAGTCGGATTTACCGATATTATAAATTAGGTCAAAGTGCTGGGTCAACTTCAAGGTCAAGGTCCAAAAACCTGAAAAGGCACAACTAGGGACCTTAGAGAACATGTATGTGCAATATGACTGTCATCGGCCCAGTACTTTTCAAGATCTGCTCCGGAAACGAAGTGCGCGTCAAAACGTTTAGATAGGTCATAGTTCTAAACCAGAAGTAGGTCAAAGTTCAAATACCCCAAAAGGCACAACTAGACCCCATAGGGGTGTTGTGTGTAAAATTTGAAGACAATCGGACAAGTACTTTCAGAGATATGCTCCGGAAACGAATTGTTTACGGACGGCCCAACGCCGTACCATCATCATTTTCTCCTCTGCAACCTTGCGTATTGAATTCAGATTAAAAATATTTTAACCTCTCCATTAGCCACCTGGAAGTAACCCACATACCAAAAATTGTTATCCTAGCTTATTTTCTTACAAAGTTATAGGCAAAAGAAGAGGCAAAAAAAAAACGGAGGTAGAATCCATAGCTCCCTCCGTCTCACCTACGGTGACGGCGGGAGCTAAAAATGTACCAGCTTGACTCTGCATATATTAAACAGGTATGGCAGCATTCTGCATAAGTTAATGTTGATAGTGCTGGATTCATTGTTTCACTTACCTTTTTCAGCATAAGTTAGTGTTGATAGAGCTGGAATCATTGTTTCACTTACCTTTTTCTGCATAAGTTAGTGTTGATAGAGCTGGATTCATTGTTTCACTTACCTTTTTCTACATAAGTTAGAGTTGATAGTGCTGGATTCATTGTTTCACTTACCTTTTTCAGCATAAGTTAATGTTGATAGTGCTGGATTCATTGTTTCACTTACCTTTTTCAGCATAAGTTAGTGCTGATAGTGCTGGATTCATTGTTTCACTTACCTTTTTCATCATAAGTTAGTGTTGATAGAGCTGGATTCATTGTTTCACTTACCTTTTTCTGCATAAGTTAGTGTTGATAGAGCTGGATTCATTGTTTCACTTACCTTTTTCTGCATAAGTTAGAGTTGATAGTGCTGGATTCATTGTTTCACTTACCTTTTTCAGCATAAGTTAATGTTGATAGTGCTGGATTCATTGTTTCACTTACCTTTTTCAGCATAAGTTAGTGCTGATAGTGCTGGATTCATTGTTTCACTTACCTTTTTCAGCATAAGTTAGTGTTGATAGTGCTGGATTCATTGTTTCACTTACCTTTTTCAGCATAAGTTAGAGTTGATAGTGCTGGATTCATTGTTTCACTTACCTTTTTCAGCTCTCTTTTCCTGGCTTCCTTCCCTGAAAAAAAGATAAAGCAATTTTAGTATTCAGTTTCAGACAAAATTTAATACTTCCACCTTCTATCTGGGGTTTGGTAGACTTTGTTTTATACAATAATTTAGACCCACCACAGCTGGGGTAGTCAGCCTTTAGAGGGGTCAGGGGGCATGCCCTCCCATAATTTTTTTAAATCTAAGGCTTGAAGAGGTAAGTGGAACAGACAATTTTTTTAATGATGGCCTCCAGAACTTCCTTATAGGGCGCTGCCAGCAGTGGACAGAGTCTATTTTCACTTTTTGCATTTTTTTACAGTAATTAAAAAAATGGCACGTGTGTAAAAAAAATTATCAGAAAGGGCCACAGCATGCCTGTTCCACTTACCTCTACAAGCATTTGTTGCAACAATTATGGAACTGAAGGCGAGAGCTGGCACCATTTTTCGACATTGCGAGAAATCTAAAGATGGGAACCCCCGGAAAAGGCAGGGCTTGAAATAAGGCCATTCCTCAAGTCCGGTACTGCTAAAAAATGTGCAGGAATGGCAAAATTTGTAATTAGCCATTCCGAATGACAGTTAATACTCAGGAATGGCAGTTTCTTTGACTTGCCAGTCCTGTGGATTGGCATGCCCTCAACGTTTAAATCTACCCTTGAAAGGTGATAAAAGTGCCATTCGAAACAAATAATGCTTTTAATTCTACAATGATGGCTTCATTTCTTCAAGTAATAGTGAGCAAAAAGAACAAACAAACAGAGAAAAATATGTCTTTTATTACAGTGTCTCACAAAGTCACATATATCCTGAAAAAAAACACGAAAAAACCATCAAAATGGCTTTTTAAAATGTACCTACCTCAGCATTGGCAGCAATCCTTTAAACTTCATCAGCATATTATTTAAATAATGTTTCTTTGTTATCTGTAGCCAATGTCTGTATTTAATTTATATATTGACACATGGCTTGTCATACACGAAAACGTGCATATGTCATCACAGGTACAAAAATGTGATTTTTTTAAATATTGATTTATTGTATACTTATTTGTCAATATGACTTGCAAATGTCCTGTGCAAAATTTCGAGGAAATTGGTTCAGAATTGACAGAGAAATCGACGAAAAGCATGCGCTCCATATAATTGTGTCATGAAATGAGAGGCTTAATAAAATTTAATATATGCTCTTTTTATAGGCCCGCATATGCTTTCATATATCCTATAATCAATTGGATTGAAGATTCATACAGCTTTGAAATGCGCATGTGTGGGACGGTCAAGTGTAGGCCTACATTAGCCTATAGAGTACACTTTGACAGCATTAATATCAGCCACTGCACTGATTACAAGATACTACTCCAACTAGAAATTGGCCCAATGCTGTTTTAATGTTAGACCAACGTCTGTGACGTTGGCCGACATCAAACCAACATTTGGTGAGTGTGCCGTGTTGGTCGGGAAAGCTCTTACTGTCAATATGCTGGAGGTCAGCTGTTTCCAGATCCCCACGGTAACACAGCCTTTTGTGTCACAACACAATGCCCACATGAAATAAATTTTGAATTATTTGCTCATAGATGTCGCTCAAGTATATAGAGTTTATATGACTTGGGAACTTGCT
This sequence comes from Flabesymbios commensalis, assembly GCA_964017125.1. Classification (NCBI taxonomy): domain Eukaryota; kingdom Metazoa; phylum Annelida; class Polychaeta; order Terebellida; family Flabelligeridae; genus Flabesymbios; species Flabesymbios commensalis. Next base: position 110,424,452 of record OZ024904.1, on the reverse strand, counting down.
CTTAATGCGGCGATGGGTATTAAAGGCATATAGTATTATTATCTTGGCTGATAACTGTGGATGTGGGGTGATATGTCATAGTGGAATGTCCAGGGGCCACTGTTGCATTCTGGGGACCACATTGTCTCGCGTATTTTGACAGTTGCAGAGGTGGGCAAGTGGTCGCCACATCGCCACATGTGGCAACAGAAGTAAAATATCTGTAATGTAAATATTAAAAAATGACCATTCAGAGCACCCAAAAGTAGCCATTTGTGGCGACAGGACTCATTTCGCCTGCCCACCCCTGAGTTGACTACAACTTTAATGCTGGAACCGGGACTAAGCTCTAATGATATGGGCCAAAGTAAAATAAAGGTTTAATTACCTCTACGTCAATATTTTGGACGGTAATAATTAGGCCTGACTGCTACCTACCAAATTAAAAATATATAAGGCGACTGCATAAAAAAATTATCGGTATACTTTCAAATTTTTCACACATTAACGAACATAATACCAGATATTACTGTAACAAATTTGAATGTCCTATCTCTACATTAAGTTATATATTTTACTCGGTTTCGGGGCGGTAATAAGCAGGCCTAGGCTACCACATATCAAATTTAAAAATATAGGCTAATGCCACTGCATAAAAAATAATAACGGTATACTTCCAAATTTTTCAAACAACGAACATAATACAAGGTATTATTGTACCAAATTTGAACGTCCTACCTCTACATGATTAAGTTATATATTTTATTCGGTTTCCGGACGATAATAAGTAGGCATAACTGCCACATACCAAATTAAAAATATATAAGGCCACTGGATAAAAAATAATAACGGTATACTTCCAATTTTTTTACACATTAACGAACATAATACAAGGTATTTTGTACCAAATTTGAACGTCCTATCTGTACATTAAGTTATATATTTTACTCTGTTTCAACATGGTAACTCATGGCAACTCGAGATATCGCAATTGCAATTTTTTTAATTGGCAAATATTTGTCCTCTTTACAACAAGACAAGTCATATTCAGTGATAATCATTTTATTTGCAAGAAAATAGATATAAACTTGTTTCTGTGCATAAAAGTTACAGCTTCAAAGCCATTTCAGTGAAATTTGAAACACTCGATCACGACACTTATTGATTTCCACAAAATACATAAAAAAAATGATTTATCACCGAAAAAGTGTTTCCATGGCAACCGTGAATAAAAAAATGTTGAAAGTGGATATTTTCAATTCATTTCAGTAATTACCCTCAATATTTTTAGAAAAATTGTATCAAATTAAAAAAAAATCATTTGGAATACCGTATGTTTAGATATCAGTGGATAAATATTTTTACATAACTGGTCATTGTACAGGTCCGTAGCCAGCATGAGGCAGACCAGGCAGTTGCCTCGTCTGTCTTTTCCCATTTTTTATTTTTCGTCACTGACAATTCGCAGAAATTTAGTGTTATCAGACCTTTTGGCTCGGCCACTGGGCCTCGCCTCGTCTGATTTCCAACCCTGGCTACGGGCCTGTTGTAGTAATGAGTAAACGGGTTACCATGGAAACAATCCTCAAATAGCAATAACCATCATTAGTACTTTTTCACCATTCTAACCAAAAGATGCACTGTAATTAATAAACTCTGCAAAATTAACATTTCTTGAGTTATCCTCACCAAATTTTATACACAAAGTAATGACACTTGTTTTATCCCAACTATCATATTTGACCATATTATCTGCATATTGGTTGCCACGGTAACCACTGATTTTGATTGTTAAAAAAACCCGAAAATTTTCATACTTTTTGAATCAAAACTTCCATTTTTCTCGAGATTATTTGTAGCAAAACAAATGGAAATTATCTGCAAACATGTTCACATACCAGCAGATAACTATTTTTACATATTTGGTCCATGTAGAAATTAATAAAAGGGTTACCTTGAGAACAATCCTCAAATAGCAGTTTCACATAAGAGTACATTTTCACCGTTCTAACCAAATAATGCAATGCAATTAATAAACGCTGCCAAATCAACATTTCTTGAGGTATTGTTGGCGTTTCTATATCTGTGAATATCTACTAATCTGCAGAGCTTACCAAAGGGCAACAGCTGACGGCGATCCCTGTGGGTGCACGGCAGTTGTTGTCACTCTGGAAGCTAGCTCTGTTCTGAGCCTTTAAAGATGGCACCGTCAGCCGCTGGAAGTGACGAATAGCACTTCCGCTTCACAATGGCAAACCTACGATGGCTCTCCGGAATGATGCACCTGAAAATCCCTACATTCAACCCCATCTTATTTAGAAGGTAACTAACACCTGGTGTAATAGGAAAACATACAAGTTTGTTATTGGATGTATACATTAATAGGACAAACAGGGCTTAAGTGCTGAATAACCATGTAACTGCTAGTCGGGCGGAGGTTTGAAACATTATGTACATTAAGTACATGTTCAAATTATGAACATGTGGACAACTGCAAAAACTCAAACACAAAACATGCATGCGCCCATACAAGAGTTGCAGTGACTGACACTCTTGAGGCAGAAATCTTAAAATGCATTACAGAATACGAGCAGTAACATACTGTACAAATATATCCCATTCAAATACAACATAAATCGTGGAACATAATATTGAATCAACCTGTGATTCTTTATAGCTGGTACAAAAATGAACACATAATATCAAATACTAGAGCACGCATCAGGTGTAAGCCTATATGTGTCAATGGACTACAAATAGTTTGTTTGTGCGGGTGTGTATGCAACTAGTTTGATGTACATGCTAAACATAACCGCTGTAATCCACAAAAAATAGCAAACATTCTGTTTATTTAAAACGGAGAGAGAACCCACATCATGTTATATTTGGCATGAAGAATAATAATCTCAGGCACCAAATAACACAAAATGAACACAGAATATCAAGACCCAGAAATTACGCTTATCGCATCATCACTAGATCTGTCATCTGCACAAATAATCTGATAATCATGCACAAATACTTTACACTGGCTGGATATTGTGAATGCTGTACAGTGATACTGCTGTGCTGCGATGTGACAAACATAATCGGGCAACAACCGGGGAATTGTTATTAATAATAAATGGTAAATTATATACTAAACGGATTATTTTCCAACAGACACAATGCAGTGAGCCAGTGCACTAGAATATTGTGGAGGTCGAAAGTCACTGCATCCTCGCTAAACACCAGTGCACCGTAGCACATGCCTTGTGTACATATTAGTCTATTGAAAGGTATATTAATATGCAAGTGCCAAAACATACAAAGGTGGTGCACAGCCTATACATGAAAACTGACAAGATTGAATACCAAAGCCTGGATATTGAATAGCAAAAATACACGAACAGGATTATGAAATAAATCCCTAAATCCCTCCCCGTGTTAATCATGTTAATTTAGGAATATGGATACCGTAATTAATCAACCACACTCAGTAATGTGGAACGTCACCTGGTGAATATAATTAAACTAGATGGTCAAATATTCTCAAAACAATATGTAATTAGATAAATCATTCGGAGCAATTGTGGAACAACGAAACATTATGTGATACACTTAAATCGAAAGCATTAAAAAAAAAAAAAGAGCTTTTGTTCAGAAATCAGTGGATTGTATTTCATTGTAGAGATCATAGAATCTTATAATATATATTTATATAAGGATATTTATATAAGAATGCCGAAATATGGGATCTCGCAAAATATGGAGTCTCAATAATAAAATACTAATAGATAATGAAATACACTGCAAAATTATCTACAAAATGATAGAACTTCCAGAACGATTCACAGTGTCTAGTATTAATCAAAAACCAAATTGTAATTGGCAAATCGGCCACGGAAAAAAGTGAACATAAACATTAGGCCAAATTTGTAGTTAAAATCCACGCACAACAAAGCGGTAAATGCAATAGTGAAAGTGCATAAATTGTGATTAATGTGGACCAGCTTATCTGAATGAGTCTGGCGGCAGTCAGCTGTACACCGTATCAATAGAAAACGCTCGTACTGCATGTTTATAACAAGAGTACAAACAATATGTGCAAAGTGCATAACATGTGCAAGCTGAAAAATAGCGCTAATTTCTCAGGAAAGGTCACGGGTGCATAAAATGTGTATAACGTGCAGGCTGAAGACTAATGTCAATTCTCAGTAGGGTCACGGCGACAGTCTCTGCCACCGTTCACTCTGTGAGTCATTAACCAGTGTTAGGTGAACAGTGGGGAATGCTAGTTGGAATTTCTCAGCAAGGTCCAGGAGACAGTTGCTGTCACAGTTCACTCACTGAGCTATTACCAGAGTCTTAATCGGGTGGGAATACGGGGATGGCAGTTATTAGTTTCCCTCTGGAACCACCTGTCGTGGAACCACCTAGACAATGAAGTCCGTCCAATGTCCATAAGATGGTTAGCAACATCAAACTCTCTTGAACTGCGTATTGTTCTCAAGGGGGGACATGATGCAGTGGGTCCAAGAAAACCGGAGCTGGACAACAGATGAACAAACGGCTCAACGTCTCTCTGAGGTAAGACAGACAGTTTGCTAGAGGTTGACTGCGAGTCTGGGGTTCATGCTGTACCATCTCTGGGTTGATATCAAAGATGTCCATGTCAGCAGAGTCCCCTGGTGATGATGACAGCGCCTGTATCCAGCTTCTTGTGGTGGCGGGGTATGCATCAAGCCTAGTTGTTTGAAGGGTGAGATGAGTAATCTGCTCATTTGATAAGGGGCACCTGCTATGAAGGTGTTGTGGGTCACATCTTTGGTTGTTGGTCACGCCACATTCCTGATGCCCGTGGATTTCACTATGGATAGCCTCATCCGATCCACAAACAGACAATTGCTCAGCAGGGAGTAGGTGATTAACAGTGAATTTCTTAGCTGATCACACGACCACAGACTAGGTAGGTTTCTCAGGCATGTGTCTCCGAACTTTAAGCGAGTTCATGGTCAAAGAATGATCCCTAGCGGCACCAAGAGGAACATCATGAGGTGAGGATTCAATCTTCTCTGTCACTGGTGTAAGGCTCTGGCTATGAGTTGCAGGTTGTATTGTGCTACATGTCTTGGGCTCTGACCTTCTTACTGCCTCTATGGCTGTTGAAACCTGTCCCATGTGTTTGTCTTGAACTTACATGTGGGGTGCTGCGCTTCTTTCACAATGCATGCAGCTTCAGTTTCCTGAGGAGAAACAGGGGGAACACATGTGGTGGTAAGGAGGCTACCTTCCAGGGTACCAGTCACTGATTCCCGATGAACAAGTTCTCCACAACACCCAGATGCCACCCCCCTTTGTTCCGGCATATCTATATGCGAAACATGCCACTGGTGTTTAAGCCATCTGGTAGTTCATGGCAGTGAACTGTGCCGCGAGCTGGGCTGATATATTGTTGATAGCTGCCAAAATTTCTGCATTAGTGTAATGCAAGCTGACTGCTGTCATTGTGAATAATAATTCAAGAATAATGAAAATTGCTCAATACAAAACTAGGTCCACAGAAGGACTGGTAAATAATAGATATAGATATACCATGGAGTCAATTTAATCAAATAGACTATTATAAAGCAGACCATTAGTATCAGCAGACTAATGCCACTAAAGTGTCGTGGAGGTTAACAGTCACTGCGCTTTGCTAAACACAAGTGCACAGACATGCAAACAATATGTAGCCCACTGACCAGTAGGATTCTCAATAAACTATTCAATAGGGCTGATTGTGAAGCAATAAATTATAAAGATGACAGTCACCTTCCTCCCTTATACAAATAGTAGACACAAACAAGTATGAATTGACCAAAAATATATAAATATATAAATTAAATTATGCGGTCTCTATACCATTCTTGTTGTTGGACAAATGTCAACAAAGACTTGTTTAAAAAATTCTGAGAGGTGCGCTTATCCGAAACCGATTGAAAAACATTAATTAAATGAATATAGTATTAATAATTGCACAAGTATAATTTAGAATAACATACAATTATTACACTGTAGCACTGATGTATATCTTCCACTGAATGGCTGGCAGACAATAATCTACGAGGTGTCAACCTGCACAGGAATTCGGCACGAAATTGGAAAATACCAACCTGTGTATTGTAATTTGTATGACACGCCGAAGCAGTACTAATTGACTATTATAGTATTATCAGTGAAAAAATATCTGCGTGAATTCTTAATTCGGCTACTTCTTGTACCAATGTTGGCGTTTCTATATCTGTGAATATCTACTATTATGCAGAGCATACCAAAGGGCAACAGCTGACGGCAATCCCTGTGGGTGCACGGCAGTTGTTGTCACTCTGGAAGCTAGCTCTGTTCTGAGCCTTTAAAGATGGCACCGTCTGCCGTTGGAAGTGACGAATAGCACTTCCGGTTCTCAATGGAGAACCTACGATGGCTCTCCGGAATGATGCACCTGAAAATCCCTACAGTATCCTCACCAAATTTTAAATACAAACTACTGACACTTTGTTTTACCCCAACTATCATATTTGACCATATTATTTGCATATTGGTTGCCACGGTAACCACTGAATCTAAAAAAATGAAAATTTTCAAACTTTTTGAATCAAAATTTCCATTTTTTTCGAGACTATATTGGTATTTGTAGCAAAACAAATGGAAATTATCTGCAGTCACTATATTTCACCCAGTATTTACATTAAGATTAAAGGACACATTTGTACAATTTACAAATTTTTGTTCGGATTTGTTGGGGGTTCCGACCCCCCCCCCCCAGTAATCCTGAGTGGAGGGGTCCGGACCCCCCCTTCAGTCCCCCACCCTAGAAAAAACACTGGTCAGCACGGTCAATAGTGTGTAGTTAGCAAACGCGAATGCCAGTCGTTTCGCCCCTTTCCTGTTCGGCCCCTTTCTCGTTCGGCCTCTTAGCCGTTCAGCCCCCTAGTATACATATGTCATCAGGTCAGAGGTGTCCTGGGTGACATGGCATGTTGACCTGTTCGGCCCCCACCAACGATCACCTGCCCAGCCCTGTGTTATGCCAGCAAACACAAAACATTTGTATAACATTTATACAACGTCGGCCCAACGTCTTCGACGTTGGTCCAACATTGTATAAAGTCATACAAATGTTTTGTGTTCACTGGGACGAGCCTGTGAGTGTGAGCACAAGTGCGCTAATAGTAGGCCTAATACACAAGCTGTCCAGCACGCTCTAGCCTCTTGTAAGTGAGATGACCTGTTCGGCCCCCATCAGCGATAGCCTGTTCGCCCCTCAGTCCAGCCCTGTGTGTTAATAGGCTGAGCTGTCTGGCACACTCTTGTTAACCTGTTCGGCCCCCTAATTAAAATTTATAAAACATTGTTGTAGATCTAGTGTTGTCAATTATAAGTAGCACAACTATCCATAGTGATGATCAATATGTGAAATATTGAAATACAATAGGCTTTATATGTAAATCAGCAGACAAAGTGTCATGCGGCACTTAGGCCTATGTGTATAGATGGCAAAAATCGCAACTGGCAACTGAGAGTCTGGCGTAATGCAAGGTAGGTCTAATTTACTGACAACTAATCATGTTGTATAAAGCTAGCTATTGACGATTCAGAGTCGGTACCGGTATTTTGCATGAGTAAAATCGGTACAAAGAATCAAGAATATAACAGTAAATTGAACTTACATTGGAAGGGTTGTTCTAAAACTTCACGACGCTTCGACTCACTTACTACGGCATTTTTTCTGTAATTTCTGGACTTTCTGATTTGTTCTAGATTGTTCTAGGGCTAGGGCTGAACATAATTAGGGATAAACAATTTTAATGATTAGGTTATGTTATCTGGTATTATTCCGGCCTGTTTTCACAATGTAGGCCTAGAAGCAGATGAGCAGTAGGCCTATAGTATAGCTGTATGTACCACTGTAGGGGGGCAAACGGGTAACGCTTTGACGACTCCGACCTAGTGACTGACAGGCCAGGGGAAGCATTGTATATTAGAGGGCCAAACGGGTAAGACGCCGAACGGGTAAGGGGCCGAACGGGAGGGGGCCGAACATGTAAGAGGCCGAAACACCCTCCACAACGTGTTACAGGTTAGCAAGCATTCCATATCTGAACCGTAAGATAGCGTGGCACCGGAGACACGAGATCGATTTAACCCCTAGAACCCCCAAAATACATTTTAATTGGGTTTACCTAACTCAGTGACAATTTATGCTTCCACTAAGCAGATTTTGAAACATTCCATCAGTTATTTATCATTTTTAAAACATCTCCCGAAAAATATTTTGGCCATTTTTACCATTTGTGATGATGTGAGTATCTTACGTTTCAGATACATGCTGCGTTCTAACCCGAAACATAGTGGAGGGCGAGATCGTTCTAACTATACCCGCCGTCAGATTAACTTGTATCGCATGTTTTTCGCCGATTTCTCAGTCAATTCTCAACCGATTTTGATGAAATTTTGCAAGGACTATTTTCGAGTCACGCGGCGACTAGTCTACCGTGAAATTTTCAGAAAAAATATTATGTAGTTCAAAAGTTAGACCATTAGACATGTAGTAAATTTGAAATTACGACGTCCCTCTATAAACCCATTAAACTGGTTCAATTAAAGTTTGTTTTTAGCCCTGAATTGCATTACATGCCAGATGGTCTAACTTTTTAGCTAAACATTATTTTCCGATGAAAATTTCACTGTAGTCGCCGAGTGACTCGCAAATAGTCCATAAAAAATTTCACGAAAATCGGTTGAGAATTGACTGAGAGATCGGCGAAAAACATGCGATACAAGTTAATCTGACGGCGGGTATAATAGAAATATTATAGTGTGTGATACTGATACAGGGTCTCACCACCCTAAATAAGCCGAAATCACGGCAGGTGTATACTAATGATGGAATCATCACACAAAATATTTTCAATGCGGCTGTTTCAACCTCTGTTAAATTAAAAAAAAATACAAAAAAGTTATATTTCTGTGAATATTTAATAAGTACATGTCTCCTTCATCCCGGATATCAGATATGACTGTTTCGTGATAATCTGACAGGGATACAGTGGGTTAAAAGGATGTATGTCTGGTCTGTGAAAGTGCGTATGAATTTAAGCGTAATTTGAACTATTGTGACCTTTTTGCACACTAGGGGGCCCAGCTCAAAATCTGTCTGGGTAGCAACCCCTTATCGGAGCTGTTTTTGAAAATGCACAGTCCAGGCTTCATTATGATATGCGGCACTAGATAGGGGGGAGGGCAAAAAGAAGAAAAATCGGCCCGTGGAATTGAGGCATTTTACATGTATTTCAATGGGACTGGCATTTGGGGTGGTGAGACCATGAGTTTGCAGAAGGCCATTCAGGTTTTCTTGGTTTAATTGACATATTCTGACTGGTTAATAAAAAAATTGAGCTTTAAACCTATATTTAATGGATGTTTATCGTCGCTGCAATTAAAAAATTCCACAATTTTGATTAGAAAGTGTATAATTGAGAATATGGGGGAATAACTAAGCCTAAAAGAGATCTGTGAAGGTTGTGTTTTGAGGATAATTCATAGATAAAATAATTGATTTGTAATTTGAGAGTCATATGGGAGCAAATAAAAAATCAAATATAACGAATTTGAGAGCGCATAATAATAAAAACAGCTCACCCTAAAGTATATGTCCTCTTTCATCAACAATTTTTTAAATAAAAAGTAACCATGACAACTTTTTATGACGAAATAGTGGCGGGAATAGTCACTCTATTTAAATTTTGTATGCACCGCGACATTTACGAAAAACAGACTGATTTTCAGTACATCTAAGATTTTTCAAAGTGCTGCCAGGGCAACAGTTTTTACAAGATCTACTTAATTCAAAAAATATATTGCTCAGAATAACTTGAAGCTTCATCCCAGGCTGAAAAAAATTAACAACTACATATACATTTCTATATATGGTCTCACCACCCTAAATAAGCCGAAATCACGGCAGGTGTATACTAATGATGGAATCATCACACAAAATATTTTCAATGCGGCTGTTTCAACCTCTGTTAAATTAAAAAGAAATACAAAGAAGTTATATTTCTGTGATTATTTAATAAGTACATGATGTTTCCTTCATCCCGGATATCAGATATGACTCTTTCGTGATAATCTGACAGGGATACAGTGGGTTAAAAGGATGTATGTCTGGTCTGTGAAAGTGGGTATGAATTTAAGCGTAATTTGAACTATTGTGACCTTTTTGCACACTAGGGGGCCCAGCTCAAAATCTGTCTGGGTAGCAATCCCTTATCGGAGCTGTTTTTGAAAATGCACAATCCAGGCTTCATTATGATAAGGCCAAAAAAAAATATATGTTTGTTTCCGATTTGTTGTCATTTTAACCAGTGGGTAGGTAGGGAATTTATTTTATTTTATTTTTTATTTTATTTTTTGTCACTTCAACCAATCGGTAGGTAAGAATTTTTTTTTATTTTATTTGGCGCCAAATTCACTTCCATGCATGTCTTATCTGTACATTACATAATTGTTTTTTGGACGCATTTTGACCCCACCTCTCCTTTTCGTAACGTTTTTTAAGTTACTTTGACTACAGCCAGTAAGTTATCACTTACTTTATTTTAGGCCTAATTGAAATGCGGCACTAGATAGGGGGGAGGGCAAAAAGAAGTAAAATCGGCCCGTGGAATTGAGGCATTTTACATGTATTTCAATGGGACTGGCATTTGGGGTGGTGAATAGAATAGAATAGAATCTTATCGACCCGCTGCGAGCTAATTTCGTAGCTGTCTGTGGTGACCTGCTCCGCAGGGCTACAGCGACTCCCAAGGCCAAGCCTCCATGGGCCTGGAGAAGCGAGCATCCACCTATTTCCCCACTCCCGTACCCCCTCCCACCTTCTAATTTTTATATCTACTTTACTCCCCCCGCCTATTTTGCTTTAATGGGGTCCACACCCTTGGGTCAGTCCCTCTCCCTCTTCTTTGTTTCTTCTATGATCAGTGTGACCACAGTGATAGCCCGGTGAGCGATAATTTGTGAATAGTTTTTGCATTTTTTATTTATTGTAAAATTGACAGCTTAATACTTACTCGCTTGATCAGTGGGGTTCATATATTTACCACTTTTAGTGGTATTTATTGATCTTCTACCCATCTTTAAGTTTTTGTTAGAACAACGTCATTAAAAGAAGATTTATTTTCACAAACGCCAAGAAAAAATAAGAAAGTGGAACAACGCCACAAGGAAATGAGACACATTCAAATGGTTACCAGAATAGTTTCACACGAACTAGCCAAGGGGAGTTAACACATTTTCACACGTGACGGTGTATTCATAAATCCTCTATAAAAAAATTCATTGTTAGCGAAGATTGGCTAGTTGTCCTCCATTCCATCCGGACATTTGCACAACAGAATGTATTTGGTAGGCTAAAAAGGACTAAAAGAAAATGGAAACCTTATTTCTGACTCAATCAATGGGTAAAGCCAGAGGTAAAGCAAGTAATTCCAGTCTGTTTTTCACCCGCCAAATGATCCTGCAAATTCACCAGCCATGAAACCTAGCGCTTTTAATCCCATTTCAAACTTTCAGAAGAGTGAGAATGGGGTTTTAAAGTTACTAAAATATTTAAATATTCATAAGGCACCAGGACTAAACCGAATAGTTCCCAGGTCGAGGATAATGGGCGATTAATAGTCAAATATTTATTGAGTTACAGGAGGTGTCCTGCGGTCTTTTCGTGCTCGTTGGAAAGATGAAAATGTCCTCTTTCAGATCATTTTTATACCCTCACCCAACACTACTTTTTAAGCTAGAAAGCTCAGAAGTTGACCGCGGTAGCCTAAAGTAGCCGACATCTCTGTAGCGAAAATCTCCCAACTTTAGTCAAATATTTATTGGGTTACAAGAGGTGTCCCGCGGATTTTCCGACCTCGTTGGAAAGATAAAAATGTTCTCTTTCAGATGGTATCATTTTTATACCCTCACCCAACACTACTTTTTAAGCTTTTAAGGTGAAGTTAAGGTTATTTTAATGACAAATCAAACTTATTTTTTTAAGTTTGAGTACATATAATATTGGTAAATATAATGACTGCTAATCATCACATTCGCCACATTATCTGATATTCATTCTGCACATCAATTTTGAATTTCAAGAAGTAAACTACAGTTATCTAATAAATAAGAATGATGATATGTGAATTTTTCCATTTTCTAATGTCTATAGCACTATAGGCATAACAATAATGATGTAAAGTGAATATTATCCCATGGTGTTCCTGGGAACATAAAATGACAAATTGCCTGTCGTTAGTTACCAATGCAGTGACCGTATATCACTATAAATTCGTTATTAAATAGCAATCCATATACATTTTGCTTCTTTAAATATTGTAAACATGTCATAAAGTAACAACTGTGTATATCTAATAATCACTTGCATCATAAATACATCAGGTCAACAACTATGTCATACCATACCATTCTGATAATTGTATAAATTTCTCAATCCGACAAGCCAGCGGATATGTATATCTTGGAAGATTTACATTGCCATGTGATTTTCCAATGCAAAATTATGTACAAATTTCAGCATTATTTGCATTATACTTTGTACCCAAGTTCTACCATTCACTTGCCAGGCAATCAACATATATTTCACAACACAAACTTTCACAACTGTACTAAATGTAATTTAGAGCTGGATAAGAGCATGTTACAGGGTAAATACCAGGTTATTGGCTCACTTTGAGTTGCATTATAGCATTCCTCTAATTATATTAAATTTGTGTTTAATAATATTCATGATAATAAAGTACATTATACACTTTGAATTATAATTACACAAGTTAATGAAACATGAAAGGACATTACTATATAATATTTAGGGTGCTGTTATTGATATGATGATCTGATGTGGTATATAATTCGTTAGCCCTAAACATACATCTTATTCATATCTGTTTTCCACAGGATTAATATAGTTATGTCAAAAAGCGTGTGGATATTGGTTAATGTAAAACTCCAATTAAATCCAAAAGTACTTATAGTACTACTACAATATGGGATATCAGCAAAAATAGTAAAATAAAAAAGAATTCTAACCGATAGTGTTATATCAGACAAATGGTGGGACATAGAAGGTCCGCCAGGCCCACCTCAAGGCCAAGGTTTGCACATAGATTGTTAAAATAAAGGATACGCAGTAGCAGCAGGCACCCCCCCCCACCTATTTTCGCCGAATTCTTTAAAAAGTCCCCCAAATTGGCTAAAATGTACCCCAAAAATCTTGGGGGCAAACCCCCAAAACCCTGTGCGCCCCCTTTCTTCAGATCCTGGATCCACCACTGATTGCAACCCCTCATGGGCGGCACTGTCACAGTCCTAATACACTGAACACATTGAATCCCCATGGATGATATAGGCCCTCTATATGCGCCTTCTACAGCACGCACACTTATCCAGGCAGGAGAGAGGGGTAGATTTTGTGATAATCACATTGTGGAAAAGGGCTGGGGGTATATTCTGGAAGGGAGGAGTAGATTCCGAGAGGCTCGCGTATATATAGGCCTATGTTTAAAAGGGGAGTATATTATGGGAGGGAGGGTGGATTCCGGGAGTGTCCCACAGTCGCATATATATATTCTGGGAGGGAGGGGTAGATTATAGGAGTGTCGCATATAGTGATAAAGAAGGGGGGTATATTCTTGTGGGAGGGTTAGATTCTTGAAGGAACGCATATCTAAGGGGGGCATATTCTGGGAGGGCGGGGTAGATTCTGGGAGGGCGGGAAAGATTCTTTTTGAGCGTCGCATATAGTTGTAGAAAAGGGGAGTATATTCTGGAAGGAATGGATTTATTCTGGGAGCGCCACTTTATATAAAAGGGAGTAGGCCTATATTATGGGAGGGGTAGGCCTATATATATATTCTGGGAGGGTCGCATGTAGTTTTTTAAAAAGGGGGTATCTTCTGGGTTGGAGGTGGATTCCGGGAGTGTCGCATATAGATGTTTAAGGTAGAGAGGGGTAGATTATGGGAGTGTCGCATATAGTGGTGAAGAAGGGGGTATATTCTGGAGGGATTCTGGGAGGGTCGCATATCTAAGGGGGGGGGGGGTATATTCTGGGAGGGCGGGGTAGATTCAGGGAGGGCGGGATAGATTCTGGGAGCATCGCATATAGTTGTAGAAAAGGGGGGTATATTCTGGAAATATGTGGTAGATTCTGGGAGCCCCACTTGATATAAATAAAAGGGGGTATATTCTGGAAGGGAAAGGGGGACTATGGAAGTGTCGCATATGATTGTATCCTATTCTGAGAGGGAGGTGTAGATTATGGGAGGGTGGCATATGTTTAAAGTGGGGGTATATTTTGATTCGGAGGGTGGATTCGGTGAGTGTCGCATATATAGATATTTAAGGGGGGGGGGGGTATATTCTGGGAGGGAGGAGTAGATTATGTGAGCGTTGCATACAGTGGCTCAGAAGGGGGCATATTCTGGAGGGATGGGTAGATTATGGGAGGGTCGCATATCTAAGGGGCGGGGGTATATTTTCGGAGGGCCGGGGTAGATTCTGGGAAGGCTGGTGGCGTCACATATAGTTGTAGAAAAGGGTGGTATATTTTGGAAAGAAGGGGTAGATTATGGGAGTGTCGCATAGATGTTTAAAAGGGGGGGAGGTATATTCTGGGAGGGAGGGGTAGATTCTGGGAGTGTCGCATATAGATCTAAGATGTTTAAAAATTGGTGTATATTCTGGGAGGGGTACAATCTGGGAGAGTTGTAGGATCCTGACGTCGTTCAGTTACTGTGGTGTTTATCCCCAGCCTCCTGGACGCGGGGGGATGGGGATGACCGCCTCGTTTCCGTACCTTGGTGACGTGCGCACATAAAGCAATGTATGCGGCCTTGGTATTGTTCCCGTACTTCAGGTGTTACACTCGGCGACTACGGACGTGCCGTAGCTCGCTCTCGCTAAGTCAATAGAGACGTGCCGTGCGCGGGAGGTTGTGCTTTGCTGTTATCGCATGTTAATCAAATAAACATGACAAGAGAGAAGAGAGTTTTCTGACTTGTTTGGAACCGTCGACTCGATGGAGGAGGAGGAAGTTTGAGTTTTAATGGTGAGATTGGTCGGAGTCCCTCGTCGGCCATTGTGACCCCATAATGGAGCCCCCGACGTAGGCCCATCTTCCCATACTGGTGACCCCTGACGACTGATCGTCTACGCAACAGTGTTTTCACCTAGACGCCAGTTGAAAACAGCTGTTTTCAAGGATAGTTTTCATTAATTTTAAGGGATTTTTTGAAAAAAATCAATAGCATTTTTTTCATAAGGTACGTGAAAGCTGTAGGTCATTATATATATGCGAGTTTAAATTAGTCAGAAAGAGTTATCAGAAGAGAAGCACGTTTATTTACGTCGAAAACGGCGTAAATTTCTAAACTTTTGGTCAAAATCCCACGTGTTTGGCGCCTTTTCAAGATGGCGACCTTGTCGGTTTCTCTAGAAGAATCCAGAAAATTATTCTCATAGACATAGTCTATCATTTTTTAATTGTAAGAGTTTGTTTAATGCCTTCATCCTATTAATGCCACTGTAGGCGAGTAGGAAGTGGGTATTTTCGGTAACTCAATTTTTATCGTTGATTACCATAATTGGGTAACTCGATTTTAAAGTCCATAGACGAAATCTCGTCATTTTTTTCGATTTTTTTCTACAAATCGACAGAAATTTTAAATATCGCTTCGACTCGGGTAACCTTTAATAGGTTTAGGGCCAAAATAAATTGTTTCCCTAAATGAATGTCAATAAACGGTCTTATTTGGTCTGTTTAAAAATATTCCCAGAACCGTAGGTCAATATTTTGTACTATTGTCATATGTTATTTCAGAGAATGCTGAATATTGTACTTGTATTTGGTAGGTGTGCGCCATCTTGGACGCTGGTTTCCCTAACTTAGCTCTTCGCCCGCCGTGGGCACCCACGTGTTCCCCCTTAACCGGCATGCATCTCGACAGTGAACCTGTGTCGCCACATCACATTAGCATAAAATAAGCCGCCATTTTGATTTGGTGGAGATCATTTTTCACGTGTTCCAAATTTTACACGGACTGATTGTAATAATTTTTTTTAAATTGTTTATAAATCTTCTTTTTCAAAACGATTGAGGGAGAAGAAATGTAAAGTTGTTTCGAAAACAAATTCTGCCACTAATTGCGCGAGATTTTTGTTCACTTTGAAACGCCTTTCGGTGTTTGTAATCGTGCTAGGCTATTTAGCGCCTTATTTGGGCACACAGTAGGTAATGAATATGCTAATGTGAGGCGAGACGGGGATGCTGACTGTATACTATGTACGTACCGCTCAATGCTTACCGTCACAGACTATAAGCCACATGCTGCCTGCCGCACAGGCTGTGAGCACCGACAATACACCACACACACACCCACCACAGACGACATAAAAACAACCGCACCGAAGACAGTCGGTTTATACGTCAATCAATGAATCGATGCGAGCGATTGATTCGGACGTTTATGAGAATGACTCGGTGATGAACGTACCATTATAAAAAAAAAACGTGGAATGTTCATCACAGACATCATTTTTCAGCAAAATGATATACTTTATCATTTATCAGCATAGACTACTGTCAGTCACGTTTTAGATATTATACTTAAATCATAAATGTCACTGTTTTTCTTCGCAGTCACATTTAGTCTATCAGTTTGAGAACGAAATTTTCTCACGATAGTTTATTTCTGAAGTTTAAATTTTTTATAAATACAGAAATATTCGATTTGACAGTTGCGCTATTGCGAAACATTGCAAATATTTGAATGTGTTTTTCGACTTGTGTGAAATTTTTTTTTCACCCAGGTCGATTTACAAAATACTATTATCCTAGCTTAGCATAGCTTATCATAGTTGTATCTGGCATATTATTTTTATGTACCACTTCGACCTACGGTTTTCACGGTACCATTTTGCATGTGTGTGACTAGGTGAAAACGTTTTATGTCTCATATAGACCTTCAGTTTTCACTTCAATCAATACATACCTTTTGTGAATTTGTGAACAGCAATTAGGTGAAACTTCAACGACGCATATTTTTTCAACTAATCTGCAGCCCCGTTTCTCGCACCATGCGACATAGCATGAACATTTTCTACAGTCTACACTTCTAAGCTTCAACATATTACAGACATTTTTCATCTGATTTTCACGGCATTGCACAACCTATCCGCGCACGGCGCGTCAAAAATAGTTGGCATGTGTTAATACGACATGCCATTTTAAACACATTTGGGATAGACGCAGAGCCAATAGGCCAGCTATCTCAGATGCTTTACTAGTTAGATAATTTTACAAACACTACTTCATAATGTCAAAGCAGTACGACAGTGAAGGCTTCATGTCAACGCCCCTAGAAGGTTCGGGTGCTAGACCTAAAGATAATTATCATCCCGACAGCGAGGACAATGAGGTTCAATTCCGAAAGGCGGACGAGGAATATCAACGCCTCAAAGCTGATTTCGCTCGAATTGCTCGAGCTTGACGTATGAATTCCCACTCTAGGAGCGACTCCTCAAGGAGTTCTTCACCGCTCGGTAGACAGTCGCAGAAACGTGCTACGAACTTACCAAAGTTCAGAATCGCAACTTTCTACGCCTCGGATGTAGAGCTCTGGTTCAACCAAATTGAGACTCAGTTCGCTCTCCACCAGATCGATGATGATGACGAGAGGTACAGCTTAACCTGCGCTGCACTTTCGGGCGAGATTGCATCGGACGTGAGGGACGTGCTGCTTCAGCCTTTCAGGTCCAACAAATATAACAGCCTGAAAGTAATTTTGATTGAGAGGAGAAGATTGACAACAACCGAAAGGGTCAACAAAGTTATCTCTGGCGAGAAGATTGGAAATGACATTCCCTCGCGTTTCCTGCGGCGTCTGCAGAAGACTGCAGGTTTCGGCACCAAAGCTGTTGTGGGGAAGGCTGTAATTCGGCAAGCGTTCATACGACAGATGCCCGCTTCCATCAGAGCCCATTTGGCGACTCAACCCGACAGTGCCACCCTCGAAAGTTTGGCCGTTTTGGCCGACCGGGCACTGGCAGCAGAAGAGGACGTCGAAGAGAGTAAGCCGGGGGTCGCAGAGATTAGAGTCGAAGAAACCACCAAACTAGTTGGTTTGTTAGAGGATCTGTCCAAACGCATCAAGAGATTAGAAACAGCAACTACATCAGAGAGGAAAAGAAATAAAGGACGTGGACGAGCAAATAACTATGCTCACGCGCCTGCATTTGCCCCTAATGTTCAGGCCTCAGGTTTCGTTAGCAACCAACCTAGTCAGTATAGAAACGCAAAACATAATGCTCGAATTTCGTTCCGCCGCCGAATGCACAGGCCACTGAGTTTGTTTATGAATCAAATAATTGTACTAATGCACAACAAAATGTCCGACCCTTCGCACCGCCGCCGCAAAATAATGTCGCACAACCGACCGACACAGCCACTGCACAGGTTTACTATTACCACCACACTTATGGTGAAAAAGCGCGCTTGTGCAGTGAACCCTGTTCATACTATGTTTCATTAGGTCAGCGCGAAGTAGCGAATATCGCGTTATCTCACTCTAAATTATTATATGTCGCAGATAAAGGACATAAATGCAGATATTTAATCGACACGGGCGCAGCTGTCAGTGTTTTGCCGAAATCTTGCGCTAACGGGATTTCGGACGCTGGCAGTCTCCCCCTGGTGGCAGCTAATAACAGTACTATACATACTTACGGCAATTGTAAACGCATCGTCGATGTCGGCTTAAAGCGTGAATATCCGTGGACGTTCATAGTGGCAGATGTGCAGCAATCCATAATCGGGGCTGATTTTTTAATCCACTATAATTTGCTCGTAGACTTGAGAAGCAGATGTCTTCGAGACATGCGTACAGGCCTAGCCATTGCCGCTTCACTATCTTCGATTAAACCTCTGTCATTGAACAGAGTTGATACCGTTCAAAATGAGTACACAAAACTCCTCGGCCAGTTCCCGGAACTGACACGCCCTACGACAAAGGGTGAGACCGTCAAACACGGTATAACTCACAAGATTGTGACTAAAGGTCACCCGGTTTTTGCACGATCACGACGTTTAGCACCCGATAAGCTGGTTACCGCCAAACGCGAGTTTGACGAGATGATAAAATTAGGGGTCATTGAGCCCAGCGACAGTGAGTGGTCCTCAGCGCTTCACATGGTGCCAAAGAAAAACGGCGATTGGAGACCATGCGGGGACTACCGTAGTTTGAATGCACAGACCGTACCGGACCGTTATCCGATTCCTCATATACAAGATTTCACGCAGCGGTTAGCCGGATCGAATTTTTTTTCGAAGATCGACTTGGTCAGGGCTTATTACCAAATTCCGGTGGAACCGTCCGACGTACACAAGACTGCTGTTACCACACCTTTTGGCTTGTTTAATTTCACTAGAACACCATTTGGTCTAAGAAATTCCGGTCAAACGTTTCAGCGATTTATAGACCACGTGACACGCGGACTTGATTTCGTTTTTGTTTATTTGGATGACTTACTGGTAACCAGCCCAGATCATAAAACGCATAAGAAACATCTACGAATTCTTTTTGCTCGACTATCGGAGTACGGAATTATCATTAGTCCTGAAAAGTGTCAGTTCGGAACAACTGAATTAAGTTTCCTAGGTCACCACGTTTGCGCCGAAGGCATTTCGCCGTTACCCAGCGCCGTTGACGCGATAGTTAATTTCGTTAAACCCGAAAAGCAACGAGCATTGCGTAGATATCTGGGAATGGTGAATTATTACCACCGTTTCATACCACATTGCGCCGCGAAGCTGACGCCACTCAATAATCTACTGACTTCTGCCAATGAAGGACATACCAGACTGTCACCGAAATCAAATTTCGATTTGAAGTGGAATAAAAACGCAGAGTCAGCATTTTCTGAGTCAAAACAGATATTGGCAAACGCTACGCTTCTGGTGCACCCAGATTCTACGGCCCAGCTTAACATCACGTGTGACGCTAGTGATGTCGCCGTCGGTGGCGTTTTGCAGCAATTTTTAAACGGTATGTGGCAGCCGCTTTGGTTTTTCAGCAAGAAGCTGAACCCAGCAGAGACACGCTACAGCGCGTTCGATCGTGAGCTTTTGGCAGTATATGCTACAATTAAACATTTCAGACACAATTTAGGAGGACGAAATTTTTTCGTTAATACAGATCACAAACCGTTGACATTCGTAATGTCATCCGTGACTGAGTGCGCATCCCTACGACAAACACGTCATTTAGCGTTCATCGCTGAATTCACCACCGATATTAGATATGTAAAAAAAGAGACAAATTTCGTCGCTGATGCGCTGTCACGACCATCAGTGTCAGCGATACACGATGGACCAGTAATAGACTATAAAGAGTTAAGTCTCGACCAAGCTAATGAAGCGGAATTCACGCGTTTGAGACACTCGACTACATCAACTATGAAGCTCAAACTATTAAAATCGTTCGATAATCAATTGATCTGGTGTGATGTGTCCATGGGACACAACCGGCCGTACCTTACCGCGAAATTTTGCCGAAAAGTTTTTTCAAATTTGCACGGTTTAGGCCATCCATCGCATAGAGCTACCAGACCTTTGATTAATACCCGATTTGTATGGCACGGCATGAACATAGATATTGCTAGATGGTGGCGTACCTGTAAGGGTTGCCAGACCGCTAAAGTTTCATGTCACAACACTCCAGTTTTCGGAAAGTTCACTGAACCTACCGAGCGATTCGATCATGTCCATGTAGACATAGTCGGACCTTTACCTTATGCCGATGGTTTTAAATATCTACTGACTTGCATCGACCGTTTTACACGTTGGCCCGAAGCCATACCTATGGTAGATATTAGAGCCGAAATGGTCGCCGATGCCTTCTTCAGCGGGTGGATAGCACGTTATGGTACCCCAGCCACTATCACCACTGATAGGGGCGCTCAATTCGAGTCCAAATTGTGGGATAGTTTGTGTAATCAATTCGGGATTATTCGGAATCGTACCACGAGTTATCATCCTCAGTCGAATGGCATGGTCGAACGTTTCCACCGTCAATTGAAAGCCGCCATTATGGAGCACGAGTCACCGAACCCGTGGACTATCATGTTACCTGCTGTACTTTTAGGAGTTCGTTCAGCTGTGAAAGAGAGACTAGGCAGGTCAGCTGCCGAGATGATTTACGGGACAACCCTTAGACTCCCAGGAGAGTTTACTAAACAGTACACCGTCGACGCCAACACTGATTTGGAGAATTATTCAGACAAGCTACGCGTGGCCATATCGCGTCTCCGTCTATGTCCGCCACGTGACACACAACAACACAACATTTTCCAATTCAAGGAAATAGCTACATGTACTCATGTATTCTTGCGCCGAATCGCAATTGCACCGCCTCTGACCGCCCCCTACGACGGACCATACAAGGTCGTCGCGAGGAGTGGCAGAGTAATGAAAATCCTAGTTAAAGGCAAGGTTGAGACGGTCTCTTTAGATCGCGTTAAACCCGCACATATGGAGTGCGAGCCTACGACAGGTACGACAATACAGCGTAAAACGCCAAGCAAACCGCAGAAATCGACGGCTACCAGGATATCTAGTAGGAATCCACAGGGTCCACCTAGAACTGGTAGTGCGGAGACTCCGACGTCCAACGGGACGAGAGTTAACACAAAAAAGTCAAAAATCGGCCACAGTCCCAAAGCAAATAGATGTTAAAGTCAACTTTTCTAACAGAGACAATACTTATGTAGCACCGCATTCGCGAGCCCCCGCCGTGTTCCGCGCTAACGGGGACGGCGGTGGTTTACGAACGTATTCCCGCATACCTTTACATCTACGTGGTAAAACCCCGGGTGCTGCTAACGCCGCAATCGACTCGACAAAAAGCAAACATGCGAATATTGCTAATCGCGAAAAAATTTTGACCGACCAAACAGTGCGAAAAACTAGAGTCGGACGAATAATCCAGACTCCTGCCCGATTCGTGCGGATGGTTCACGCCATAGTTGCGCCTAATGACGTCTATGGCGGGCCCAACCGCATACCTCGTAATAACAATGTTGTTAAATTGTAAATGAATATGCCAGGCCTGGCAGCATTGTGTACAGATATATAAATGTAAAGACATTTTTTTTTAGCAAGCTCATTGCTAAATCACTAATAGAAATTATGTTAATTAAATGAATGGGTTGATCGCAGCTTGCAGCAAATGAATCATACATAAAGGACAGTTGGTGTTAAGAGGATAGGACAATTCACGTATAATGCTGCGCTTTCAACCACCCACGCTGTAACCACACTCGCTATATTTTTTTTAAAAAAACTATGCTTAGTTATAAGAGGTTACATATTTTACAACCCTGCTACTTGCACGAAGCAGTCTCCTACACGTCAGTTTGGTCCTACGTTATCACTCACCCGGGGGTAATGTAGGATCCTGACGTCGTTCAGTTAATGTGGTGTTTATCCCCAGCCTCCTGGACGCTGGGGGATGGGGATGACCGCCTCGTTTCCATACCTTGGTGACGTGCGCACATAAAGCAATGTGTGCGGCCTTGGTATTTTTCCCGCACTTCAGGCGCTACACTACAGACGTGCCGTAGCTCGCTCTCGCTAAGTCAATAGAGACGTGCCGTGCGCGGGAGGTTGTTCTTTGCTG